>VDFB02015887.1:0-78569 GCA_007258455.2 Sequoia sempervirens
ATAATATTTATTTAACTATTGTGAGCTAAATGGGAAGATAGAATTTACCAATATGGTTAGTCGCACAAGTTGATCATATTCTAATTTTAATAATTTTGAAATAATTAATTTTCATCACTTAATTATAACATTATAGATTATAAACAAGTTTCAATATTGCTATTGCCAGGTACAAAAAGTAAATGGTAGATTTTTTTACGTAAGTGACATATTATTCCTAAATCATGGGTATTAAAAAAATAAACTCAAAGTTTGGGGGATTAGCATTCAAAATCATACTACATATCACTTGTGTTGAAGACTAACACAAACTAAATTAAGTAAAATTTTAAAGGAGAACAAACACCCAAAGTATCATAAAGTAGAGAATGCCTCCTCTAATGAAATCACACATTGCACAACCTCTTAAAGATAACCCATTTTCATTTATATTTTAGCATAAAATGAGAATATTGACAATAGTTAAATAGTTCAAAGTTACATCAATCATATTGGGTTCCTCAACTTCAATTTTAGAATTAAGATCTAGGGAAATGGTTTAAGAAATTAACTACTAGAATCCAACAATAATGTGGGAAAGGAGGGATTTTCAGAGACATTTATGATGATCAAACATTTAGTTATTAAGAAAAGGATAAGATGGAGAAGTAAGGATAAGTGATGTTTGAAGGATAATTGGACCTAAATATTGGTAAATACACTATGAACATCAAGAAGAGTAAATTAAGGTCCATTATTGTAAATGTGAAGTGAGATTATATAAATAAAATTTTATTTAACTTAAATACACCATTCTTAATTAGAGAAAAAAATTAAAAATAGATCTCCCACAAATATTACAATTGATTTATATGTAACTCAATATATTTAATGTAACAAAATTTATAGAGGATAAAAATTAAGCCATACATTCTCTTGATAATTTCTTTAATGTGCTAAGAAAGAAATACATTTTAGAAAATCTCAAAAGCCAGCTTATATGGAACATGAATAACAACATCTTAGCCTTATTCTTCATATTGTAGTCTTGTAAATTGTCACCCTTGAAAATTTCACGCTAGGTTTAGATCCCCCCTATGCAATTAGGTTTAATTATGTTTAAATTAATTACCCATTTTGTTGTCATTTTTGAGAAATTTGGTTAAATTTGAAATTAATATTTATTATTTAATTCACGACACTCAACCACAAAATAGGTTTGGACTAGGGCATCCAACACCCTTGTCTAGCCTATTTTAGCTCCAATTTAAATATTTTATTGTCAACATTTTAACATTTACAAATTTAAATTCATTTTTTGGCTATTAGTAATTGATTTTTAGGAAATTAGAAGAATTACATATAAATATTTATTTTTCATCATTTGAAATCCAAATAAAACCTAGAAAAAACCTAAGACAATTGAGATCATAATTGAGCATCCTAAAAGCAGTCAAGAGAAGAATCGGCAGAATTATTGTTGCATTATTTCAGTCAAGCATCATGTTAGTAGTGCATCAAGTTTTCATGTGATTTCATTCATTTTTTTGTTCATTTATTTTGAGTACTAACACTTGTAGGACTTCAAATCAAGCATCAATTTCTCCTTGAAGCTGATGAGTACAATGACTTTAGTTCATCAAGGAATTTAAATCTAAGTGGTAAGTTGAAACATTTATCCATTTATCATTCTATTTATCCATTAGCCTTTTCCCAACTGAGGGTAAGCTCTCTTTTACATCATCATAGCCATAGTGGAGGTAGAAATACCAAAACATGGTTTGACATAGGCAAGCAGGCCTATACGACACAATCCTTTCCCCTATTTCATATGTGTATGTTACAGATCTAAAGCGGCTTTGGAAGGGGATTATAGACATAATATCTCATTCAAGAATTCAGGTCCTATTTGTCAAAGAAGTAGGGAAAGTGGAACTTATTTGCGACAAACAAAATTTCAACACTAAACATAGAGAGGAAAAACAACACGAATAGGGACCAACTAAAATCTAAATTCTTATTCTAAACAACTACATTCTAGGTTTAGAGCACCTAGTGCCCCTATCTAGTCAACTAAAGCTCAAATTTATATGTCGGGTTCTTTTGTGTTTGCATTTTACTCTTTTGAATTCTATTTCTAGCTCTCAGTCCTGTATTTTCTTGAAATCATGAAATAGTTTGTTGCACTTTCCTAGTTAACCTAGGTACATCTTTTCATTGTCAACTTAAATCAATTAATAACCAATTCATCCTAATAAAAAAAGCAATACACCAAAGGACTAAAACCTTTATCCACCATTTTGGCTCTTCCATTGAGGTTAGTACCCAAGTGGGTTTTTGAGATCAATTTTAGTTCTTTCCCTTGTGAAGTTGGAAAAAGTTTGATTTAAACCCTAGATTCTTTTTTCTAACATCATACAAAGATAAAATTTCTATTGATATATTTACATAATTATTTCTTTTAATAGAGATATGCATAATCGTATATTATCATCATCTCCATGTGTACACAATGAAATGATAGAGGATAGTTCACATGTATAAAATAAATTTATTCTTAGAGAGGGGTAAACCCAAAGCAAAAGGCTAAGTAAATCGTTATATACGAAAATTGCAAAAAAATGCCCCCATGGAAAAAACGTCTTGTGTCCAAAGTTAAAACATTTGGTTTGGAGTTCTAACCAAAAAGAACCCTTCAAACAAACCCATTAAATGTTGGGTCCCATATTTCTCCCAAAAACAAAAGAAAATTTTTATGGAAGGGATGTTTCACTGAACCTCCCCTTTTTCCTCACTTCTCCTCCTCCGGGTAATCTCAGTCTCAGAATCTCTCCAGCTCCAGAGTGACACGGAGATTCCCACCCAACCCCATTATTCATGTCTCAAACAGCTCTATCTAATCTTAATATAATTTTAATATTTTTGTTTTATTATGTATTTGTTTTTTAGTTTGATTTTAAACAGAGGTTTTTCACCAAAAATCAAGCTCTCTTGTTTCTTGCAACACATTATCAAAAATAAATTGAAAAATATCAGTGCACTAGATATTGAAATCCTTAATCTCCAACAAAAAAAAAATGAATTTTGATACATACAAAAAAATATATGTTGTATACAGTCCGCCTATGTCTGAATTGTAATCAGTTTGACTTCGAAATTTGATTAAAGAAAAAATATTCAATAAAACACTATGAAACCAAATGAAAGAACTATATATCATAGTGACAAATCTAAATTAGAAAAAAATAGAACTTTATCCTTCATGAAAAAAAATTTATGTTGTATATAGTGAGCGTCACTCCTTAAAAATGGTGTTTACTGGAAGAAAACTAGTTTTTGAAGGAGATGGAAAAATAAGTGCAATCTAATTCCAAAAATTTTGAAAAAAATATATTTAGAATCTACTGTCAAAATTTCACAAATCACTAGTTTGCATCATCTTCAGATTCTTCGTAGTTTAACCGCTATAGGTGCCCAAAAGTGAAGATTTAATTAGAAAAAATCAGTTCAGTGTCCAATTTGGCCAAAAAATTGTAAACCAGTATTGTGGGATCACCCAGAGACACATTATAGTCATGCATCGTCACCACCTCCACATGAGCATAATGAAACAATAGAATTAATTTTTGAGACATACTTTTTAACCCTATTGAGATAGAACCATTAAAATTTGATTATATCAATGTATGTACATTCAATAAGTTATGTGCATATATTTAAGGCACACAAAAAGGTGAACCTAAATAAGCCTCCTAAATCACCTATAAATTTTTTAAAAATCTTTGGAAATCCTTGCATCTCTCTAGCACAACCACTTATTTGGGTGTTATCTCTATATAGCCCCAATTCCTAAAACCACCTTGGAATAATCATATCATAGATTCAATTATCAAGTGGAATTTCTAATAGTTGTTTAGTTAGTTAGACAATGTTTTGTTTTCCTCTTAACCTAAGATTTTACAATCCAACATTGAGAAAATAGCCAATTGATGAAAATGTCGATGAGAAAAAATATATCTTCTCACTTTATCAACACCTTTTACTCTGTAAAAGAAAAATCAAATCAAATAAAAAAATAATATACTAAATACACATTAATGTGAATGTCTTTGAATATTTTACATGGATCATGGTTAACCTTCATAATTTTCTTTAAAGGATAAACACCAACTAAAATAAATAAATAAAGTCTTGGATATATATAGAGAGAGAGGGAGAGAGAGAGGGAGAGAGAATCAAGTGCAGTCAACCCTAGATCTATAAGGCTTAATCTCAACCATTCATTTATGTATCTGATCAACTATGCATAATTAAACAAATATTTATCAAGATAATTACAATTACCTTTTTAAATATAACATCAAAAATCACAAACAAAATCTTTGATAAATCAAATTCGAACACAATAGTTACAAAGAAAAATAAAATAGACTTCAAATTTAAATCTAAAAATCATAAAAGTTAAAACAAATAATTTATTTAAATGTAATCACTTTTTCATCTTATAACCAAAACCATAGACGCATAGTTTTTCACCTTATAATTCCTCCAGAATTATTATTGTCTCATCCATACCAAGCTGATTTACAAGTCTAACGGAGCGATGCAAGGCTTTGCTAATCCCGCTACAATACTAAAAGATACCTTGGACATTAATATTTATTTTCTTTGTTCTTCTTTCCAATAATAAAAATGTTTGACTGATTGTTGGACTAGAAAAAATTGGTGAAAGAAAAAAACTCTGCAAAGAAAATTTGGCAACGTCACAACATATTGATTATAAGTTTGATGGACTATATTTTTCCTAGTAGTTCTTTTAATTTCCACCAATCTCTGTAATTTATTTAATGCTCTCTCAAAGGGACTACCCCTCAACAAGCTGGCTTAACCAGCACATTCTAAGCGTTGACCGCTTAGAGTGTTATGGTGGGCCCACCTAATATGTTTTGTTCCCCCACCATTTATGTTCCAATAAACACTCACCGTTATAGTGTAACACTCGTCGTTGCAGCTAGCGGTCAACAGGTCCTACGCATGAAGAAAACCAAATTCAAATCTCAAACACTGTTCCCGTGCGTGAAGAAATTCAAACTCAAATCTCAAACAGTTCCCGCACAGCTGCAGAAGTTTAGTGGATGCCATAAAGTGTCTTGAGGGAGTTGCATTGTTTCACTGTATGCAACAAATAGGTCTCTAACCCGATCATTATACATATGCCAGCATATTCCCAACCTGTGCCAAATTGGGAGGATTGGAACAGGGTTACGTATCCTTAGGGGGCTTTAATCAGATGTAGTTGGAAATAGTCTGGTAGGCATGCTTTCAAAATGTAGAGGCATAGGAAAGGTTAGTGAGTTTTTTAACCGAATGTGTCAAAGAAATGCAGTTTCACGGAATGCCATGATTGCAGTATATGCACAAAATGGATTTTATGAAAAAGGCTTTAAAAACGTTCATTTCAAGCAAAAATTGGCAAATGCGAAGCCAGCCTCTACAACCTTTAGTGGAAAAATGAGAGCAAAGAATAAAGGCTAGAGAAAATGTGTATGTTGAAAGTGAAAGTATAAATGAGGCACATGAATTGTTCGACAAAATTCCTCAAAGAAATGTGGTCTCGTAGAATGCCTTGTAGAAATGTGATTAGATTAAAATCACGTAACTAACAATGTTGTAAATGGAAAATGCAATCTCAATTTACATTAAAAAATTTTGGAGCCGAAAACCTGCTTCAAAACACACATTTTCCTATGAGGAATGAAAAACATGCCAGCAAATTCCCTTGCCTTGCTAACCCATAGATGAATGAAAAATTATGGCATTTTCACTAATTCTTGACTTTGCAAACACACGAAATAGAGCCATCCCCATAGCACAAAACAGGGTAATGCCTCTAGAAATTTTCAACAGACCAAACCCAGAGATTCTTTCCTGAGATAGTATTCCAAGATAGACAGTCATTTGTATGAGTACAACATTAATGACCCTCATGACCTTGAATCTAGAATGCAAGAATCCCGCCATCTAAGAGCTTTGGCTCTCCATTTTCTCCTTGATTTCTTTGCCTGAAATTTTTTTCCTTTTCTTTTTCCAAGATATGAATTATTTTCCTAAGAAGTTGCAGCAAAAAATAGGAAAACGTTGATTTGTGAATTGGAAGAGGACAAAGGAACTTATTTTAAAATGTGGGTCAGTGCGCGTGGAGGTAGGCCCATTGGATGCTTCTTCTGCCTTGCATTTCTTTGTAAGATACCGAAATGGTAGTTGGAAGAAGTTTCTATCCACTCAAAAAAATCATAACTTCATAATTTTGTTCAACACGACAAGCTTGTTGACCTGGCTTTCATATAAATTTGGTTTGTTTGACTTGGTTTTATTTTGATAGTTTGTTTGTTTTCATTGCTTATATTTAAGCACACCATTGTTGCTCCAGCTTCCTTTGAGAAGCTTTGCTAACAAGTGATATCAAAATCATTGTTATATATTCAACCTTCTATGATGAAGAACATTGCCTGTTTGGAGATGGCATTGACCTTTTGAATACAAATTATTATTATTATTTTCTCAATTTCCATCAAAAGAGGTATTTTGAACTATTGAAACAATACTCTATACATTATATTTATATGTTGTGTTAATATGCTTTTCAACATATTGAAGATTGCTACCTTTAAAAAATTATTTCCATTTGTTGGAAAGACAATAGCATTAGTGATAAGAGTCTAGTTTTTAAATATACATTTATTCATTTCTTGAATATAAGGCCAGCAAGATTTGGTTTCCAACTGAAATGTTGGAAAACAAAAAGGAGATAGCAATTAAGTACTATATATTAGTTTGCACATTTTTATTAAGAGAGTTAGAAAATGTGTTTGTCTTCAAATTTTTAAGTGAAAAGCAAGATTTACAAAAATACACTTCATGTAGTTCAATTAGGAGATATGAAGAAACGTACCATGGACAAATCAAGACATCAATGAATCTCCTTCTTCAACTCAAATTCAAGTGTGATTAGGGAATAACCACCTTCCTACTATTTATTTTATTCCTTTCTCCAATTCCTTTGGGAATCTAGTAGTTTTCTACACATGAACGTGATTAAAAATTGGTTGCTGCCATTCATTAAATTTTATATCCAAATCCCATGCAAACATATTACTAAATGTAGGAAATTAAATGAACAATAAATTGGAATTTCTATCTTAGGTGTCCATAAAGCAAATTTTGGTGACTAAGAGCTATAAAGGTCAATTATACCTTAATCTAAAGGTATTAGTAATATAAAAAATTTCTCCAACTTGTACCCTCTTCAAAAAACACAAAATTTAAATCATAATAATGTATGTCTTATCTTTTTATTTCCAGTTTACTTGTTATATGAAGTTATACAATTGATGAGCTCATACCCTTTAGGGAGGCTTTGATCAAGTAAGTTATTTATCATAGAGTTTATTACTATCATAACCTAAATTTTGAAAATAAAATATTTTAAAAAAATTGAATAATAATATATGTCTTATCTTTTTATTTTGAATTTAGCTTCTAACTTCAATATGTACTTGGGATATGCTAATGATGGGTCAAATTCCATACTATATACAAATTAGTCTTCAATTTTCTCATAAAACATATATGATTATAGATATTAAGGCTAAAACGATACATGCTCCTTGTGTGCAACAATGGATGAGAGATCATTTAGGTTATAGGTTTTGATTTATTAACAAGTTGATGTTTATAAATCTATACATATTAATTTATGCATTATGATTCTCTAAAAAATTATTTAATGTTATTAATTTTAAGTTTTATTCCATATCTCATATTGTAGTGGAAGACTCTAATTTGGGCAAAATTCTAAGATGCTAAATGGATCACTAATGACTATCATTCAACTTTATGTAAGTATTTAAAGAATTCCTTGATATCTTCTAGTGTTCATGTGGCTACATTATTTCCCTTGATTTTAATTGGCACTTGTTTCCCAAATGATATTTTGAAGAAAGTTAATAAGTTTGAAAGTAGTGTAGCCTTGTTTTGTCAATTAATCAATGAATCCAAAGATTTTTAGGTACTTAACTATTATATTTCATAGTATAAATTTGGATTTATTATAATTATGAATTATATGTTTAATCAATGACTCCAGATATTTGTAGGTACTTCATTCCTACTTGGGTTGTTCCAACGTGCACTAATAAACAACTAGTGCAATAGTGAATATTTATGATGGTTGTGATTTAGAATTCCTTGATATCTTCTAGTGTTCATGTGGCTACATTATTTCCCTTGATTTTAATTGACACCTATTTCCCAAATGATATTTTGAAGAAAGTTAATAAGTTTGAAAGTAGTGTAGCCTTGGTTTGTCAATTAATCGATGAATCTAAAGATTTTTAGGTACTTATCTATCATATTTCATAGTATAAATTTGGATTTATTATAATTATGAATTGTATGTTTAATCAATGAATCCAAATATTTTGAGGTACTTTATTCCTACTTGGGTTGTTCCAACATGCACTAATAAACTAGTGCAATAGTGAATATTTATGATGGTTGTGATTTTAACACATATGATAGATTAGGATTATGTACCTTTAATATTGATAGCCTATATTTAAATTGATTTCATGATACATGAAATATTTGATGAGCTGGTTAGTACTTGCAAGGGAGTATTATTTCCTTTATTAAATTATTGTATTACTCAAATTGTTAGAAGTGAACCATCTCTTGACAATTGAAAATATCATAGACAAAATTGTTACACATTTCTTACTAAATAAGAAATATATTAAATTATATTACGAATGATACATACAAAAATATGAAACATTTTAGAAATGGTCAATAAACATACCTTAAAGATTATGTATTTATAATTTTATATGGAAGAATAACACTTGGAAGGAAAATTTGATGACATATTGATAGAAATGCACAAATGTATTTGAACAAACAATTCTAAATAAAATGTGTTCACAAGTCTTCACAACCATAATTTTACAATATTATTAGGATTATCCTTTTCATGATTGTTTAATGTATGAGTTGGTATAAAATTATCTATACCATGAAATATTTGGTTGAAGATATAGCCACCCAAAATCTAGGAGTTATAGTGAAAGCACAAGAGAGATCAAATATGAGAGAATAATGCTATTATACCAAAGGATACAAGTATAACATGAGAATGAGTTAAGAACAAAAAGAGAACTTTTTTATTATATAGACCAAGGTGAGACATATAATTACATCTCCTAGAGTGTGGCCCAAATGTCACAAATACATCCAATGCCAATAATGACCATCTAGGTGTGGTCCTATGATATGACCAATCTTAATATCTCACAGAAGTTTCTTCCGATATGATGATGTAGGTTGAAGAAATAGTCCATAGAGATAGCAGAAAAGATGAATCCATTTGCAATGTGTCAATGTTACATCTCACCAAGATTTATAGTTCCATCTGTCCAATATGATTACAAAAAAGCGTCTTTTGATATCCATGATAAACTCCTCAACTTAGTCACAAAATAGACCAATAAAGGGAATATTTTGATAGCCATGGATGTCTTTGCTAGTTACAACTAGATACATATTTCTAATTAATATTAGAATAAAATAACTTTTAGTACTCCTTTGTGTTCCTTTTTCCATTAGGTCATATCATTTGGGCTGAAAAATGTTGGGGCTACCTATTAAACAGTGATGATAGTAATGTTCCATGAAATGCTACATTAAATCATGCAATATTATGTATATGCCATCTTGAGTAAATACAAAAGAAGGGATGGACACCTAGATCTCCTCCAAAGAATCTTTTGGTGGCTACATGAATACAAGCTATGCCTCAACTCAAAGAAATTAGTCTTTGGGGCCACATTAGGTAAGATAGTGGGCTTCATTGTCCATAAGTTCATTGCACCTAGCCAATAAATTTTATCCATTTTCCTATCCCCTCAAGAAAAGTACTAGATTTCATTAGGATGAGTCTTTTTAGAAGGCCTTGGCATCAAATCACACATATACATTTCAGTGCCATTGACAACAAGCATAACAATAAAATAACCATAGAGGAAACACAAATAAGGACATAAAATAATAATGTCAAACCATGATCATTTAACATCTCAACATATATGAAATAAAATTCTCCCACTAACATCCCATGCTAGGAATAGGTAGGCACTACACTAACAAGAATGTAACTATGGAATCCAAATCCAATTATTACCTAAATAAATATCTTGATTATGTTGCATGTTTTACTAGTAAATCTCACACAGTTTTTCACTTTCCTATCCCTCTTTTATTTCTCTCCTATCAAAAACTTTTTCATTTTAAAAGAACAAGGAATGAGGTGCACTTATTGTGCCTCCCCTTCCATGCTTAAGGATATTTCTAAGCTTAGTACTAGTCACTCCATCCACAATGGTCAATTACAAAGGAATTCAAATAGCATCACATTTTGATCTTTATTTAAGATAGATTTATATTTATGCATACTTATGTTTATATATATTATTGATTATATCCATGGGGTCATTACACTCCATATGACAACATAATCATCATGTTATATTTTCTAATTAACTTACTATTTTTTTTGTTGACTTAGGGGTATCGCCATGACCTAGCCCAACACCCAACCTACATTACCTTGGTCTTACTAACTCATTGTTAAATACAAAATTATGATAAATAAAAAACATAAAATATATTAATAACATCCAATAAAGAAATAAAAAAGAACAAAATAATCACAAGAGCCCAAGAAAATAAGATTTAACTCAAGATAAATATTATAATCTCTAAAATATCTCGAGTAATTATAAAGATAAATTCCCACTTAAGTGGTATATCAACTATATATTTCATACAAATGAAAAAAAAGCTATAATTTTCAAGATATGCTACCACTTTCTCATAACTAGGTGTAGTCATAGTCTAAAATTTGAGTTCCTAACTAGGCCTACATGTACAAAAATCTAGCATTTTAACCATACCCTTATAGTTGGCTAAATATAAATTGTTGAAATAAACATAAATTTATATCATATACTTAAGTGATTAGATTCAAACCATGGGTGTTTAAATTCTTATATATAATCTTATGAAAAATTACAATGGTGCCATAATGATTCAATTTTAGGAAACAACATTCTCTTCAAAGATAGTACACACATATATGACTAACCATAACAAATAAGTTACAAGGTTCAATCAATCCCCAAATATGTAGTGATAATAAAGGAATTGAACTTGAATCCAATTTAAACCTTATATTACTCCCAAGGACATATGTATATTCATACTAAAGATAGATTAGGGATTGTTACAGCCTACCCTATAGTTTCAAATCACAAACATAACATGCATATCCTAATTAAAGAAGTTTAATTTCTAGGAGATGTGTTATATACAACCACAAGAGAGTATATATTAAAAATAAGTAAAAATAGGAGATAGTGTAGGGGATGTTTTGAATACTCTAAATAAACGTCACCAAAACTTATTATGGATCCTCTAGCTCCATTAGGACAATAGATAAAATAATTTATTGATGATAAATTGTAGCACTATGGTTCCAAAATGATTCTTCATTCTTCATCGAGCTATGATAGTACTGTTCCTCAACTTCTTCGTGTGTGTTTGACGGATGCACTCTGGTTCCAAAATGATTCTTCCTTCTTCATCAAGCTCTGGTAGTAATGTTTGAGTTGGAATATTATGCCCAATGACCTTCTTCAAACAAGAAACATGAAAAATTGGATGTATCTTTGCTGTTGGTGGTAACTCTAGCTTGTAGGCAACACTACCAATCTTTTGCATGATTTGGTATGGGCCATAATACCTTGGAGACAACTTATTATTCTTCTTTTGTTGCTTCAATGAAATTTTCTTATCAGGCTGCAATCTCAAGAAAATCCAATCCCATGTACTTCAAAACTTCTTTCGCTACAATTTTGGTCTACCTGTTGCTTCATTCGATTTTGTGCCATGGCTAAATTCTCCTTGAGTCCTGAAAGTACCTATTGTTGATGAAGCAAGTGGATATGAGTAGATACTCTATTTTCTATTGGATACTATTTTTTAGAACTATCTAGAATCTTCTACAATGTTGGAATAATTGTTAGATTTAGTATTCAAATTGGTCAATTAATACTTTACTTTTATCTCATTGCTAGGTAACATTGTTACAATCATTAGGGACCATGGGTCATGGTTTCCATAGAGTATACGAGCCTCTACAAATACATTAAAATGTAAGAGTATTATATCTGACATGGGTTTGGAATCGATAAATATTTTGAAGAAGAAATAAAAGTAATTTTGAATTATATATATAAGTGTGTCTATTACCCTTTCACCTTATTATCTCCTTCTCCTCCTACACTTCTATATTATGTTTGATAATTAAATATATGTTATTCTTACAACCACATTAGATATTGGAGTGAAAAAGATAAAATTTTGGGGCAGAGAAAATGACACTATTGATCTCAACACTAATGTATTGGGATTTCAAATTCTTCATGTGAATGGATATCCTATGTCTTCAAATATGTGTTAATTCTCTATTAAAGTCTTCATATTATTTTTCAAGTCTAGCAATGGGAAAATATGAACATAGAGATTTTTGTTTCTATATTTTTTTTTATAATAATTTATTTCACAACTTTGAGGATTAAAAAGGTAGTTCATTTTCCCTACAAAATAATTTGAAAGCAAAATAAGAACCACGTTGGGTCTAATACAAGAACTCAAAAAGATTGATGAATGAAAAGACAATTTAACCCAAATTCTAGTAGAGGAAAGCATACAAAATCTCCTTTTATTATTCTATTTTTATTCAAGTTCATATTGTGTGTTAACAACCAAATGATATCAGCTTGCTCTACTTCGGCCTCTGGCCATTCTAACCCTAATGCCAATTTGGCTCGCTCTTGCTCCCCGGTTAATAAGCTTGTGTCCTACCCTGAAGACTCCCCTGCTGTTTCTGCTAAGACAGCTGGGGCCAGCCTTGAGGAACTTCACGCCCCCCAGAATATTCATCAGAAAAACTTGAACCCCCCGAGAGTTGCGGAGTCGGTGTTCTTTGGGGCCAATCCTGAAAGTGACTCCCCTTTTGACTTTGTTGGTAATGCCAAAAGCTACTCCCAGGACCAGCTCAATTCTGCCAAATGGGTTTTCCATGAGATAAGTGATCTGAAAACAAAAAAATTGTTTCTTCATAGCAAACTGGGGGAAATTGAAGTTAAAGTCGCAGGGCTCAGTCAGCTTGAAGCGGAGAAGCACAATATAAAAAAAAAATCTCAAAAGGACAACACTATTGAAAATGAAAATGAAAAAATCAAAGGAACCCTGAAAAAGATTGCCGAGCAAAATAGCAGAATTGCCAGACATAATTCTGTTATCATCAAGGCTATGTCTGAAAGACTGGAGAAAACCCAGAAGAGAGCTTTGATTGTCGACCTTGATCAGGAGAAAGACTAGGACGAGGAAGCTAGAATATCTAAGCGTACCAGATCTAGCATGAAAAGGAAAGTCCAGACTACCCCTAGTATGGCTCAGATCTTTATGGAGGGGGCTCAGGAAATGGCAGACTTGGAGGAGGTTGCGGAAGAGCTCCTGAATTCTATGAACTAATTGTGCTCAGGCCCTGCTCCTTCTGTTTGTTGGCTTTTTTCAAGCTTTTTTGAGGCTTTCAGTTGCTGTCTGTTGACGATGGTTTTATTTTCTTTGGCAGCCTTGTTGTTTTTTCGACCGCTATTTCGGTCTTTTCCTATATTGTTACTTTGTGGTTTCGGGTCCCTGTAAAACCCGTTTATCCCCCTTTTATCAAAAACAACCAAATGATATCATAACTCTCTATTTCTTATAGGTATGTTATGAGATACCCATGGAGATGTAGAGTAGCTAGATGGGAGGCATGTAACTCTATCCAAATATTTAGATAAGACACAAATGCTTGGATGTTGTTGGAGGGAATAGATATAAGTAAGCCCTAATGACCTTTTTTGAAATAGAAAGGCAATTCAATTAAAGCTCATTAAATCTTAATTATTTTTATAATTCTTTCTTTTCTAGGGTGCCAATTGAATGGAGAAAAATATTTTAGAATTAACAATAGTGGATTTCAATATCTTATAGTCTCACTAGCAAAATGAACTCAAACAATTGGTCAAGTAATACAACTATATCTAATTTCTTTGTGATATAGTTAATATCAAATTTATAATTATTTTTTTGTAAGAATTAACTCAACAAAATTTTCTAGAAGATTGAAAAGGAATAGAATCAAAATTACAATAAAAGCATTCAATCTATCATTCATTATGTATACATGCTCATTAATTTAGCCTTAAACTAGTGATTCAAGTTTACATTCATTGAAAACTTATGGTTATTTATCCTTTAAATTGAGTTATATATTTGTAGTGATACAAATGTTTAGATGGTGAGATGAGGTGATTGTGAAGAAACTAAGTTTCTTTAGGCATTGATGTGGAATATTATTTTCATTATACATGTGGATTATATGAGTCTAACTTTATAGCAACAAGATCTTGTTGTGTCAAATTTGGTACATTCATTATTGTTGTTGATGATATTTTGTATACCTATGGGACAACTGATGAGGTCGTGCCCTTTAGGAAGGCTTTGATCAAGTAAGTTATTTATCGTAGATTTTATTACTATCATAACCTAATTTGAAAAAAGATAATTTTTTTAAATTGTAATAGTATACATCTTTTCTTTTTATTTTGAGTTTACTTGGTATATTAAGTTATACAAATGATGAGATCATACCCTTTAGGGAGGCTTTGATCAATAAGTTATTTATCATAGAGTTTATAACCATCATAACCTAATTTGATAGCCATGATAAAATCCTCAAATTTAGTCACAAAAAGTCCAATCAATGGTGTCTTTTGATAGCACGAATGTCTTTGTTGGTTACAACTAGATATATATTTCTTTTGAAGACTAGCATAAAATAACTTTTAGTACTCGTTGGGGTGCATTTTGCTATTAGTTCATGTCATTTGGGTTGAAAAATGTTGGGGATACCTATCAAAGAGTTATGATAGTAATATTCCATGAAGATTTCATGTAATATTATGTAGATGCCATCTTGAGTAAATAAAAATGAAGGGATGAGCACCTACATCTCCTCCACAAAAATATTTTGATGGATACAAGAATACAAGGATTGCCTCAACTCAAAGAAATGAGTCTTTGGGGACACATTAGGTAAGATATTGGGCTTCATTGTCTCTAGGAATAACATAGATATGGATCCCACTAAAGTTGTAATGATCATTGAATATCTCCACTAAGAAATGTTAAGAACTCCATAGCCTCCAAGGAAATATTTAGGCTATCCATAGGTCCATTACACAACTAGCCAATAAATGTTATCCATTTTCCTATCCCCTTAATAAAAGTACTAGCTTTCATTGGGATGAATCTTGTTAGAAGGCATTTGGTCAAATAAAATAATAGCTCTATATATCACCTCTATTTGTGGAACCTATGGAGAACAAGTCAAATCATTATTTTACATTTCCACTACACTAGTCACCTTGGGATCACTTCTACCACATCATGATGAATAGGGCCAAAATGAGTAGTCTAATATATCAATAAAATGTTGGTCATATATGAAATCCACTACATAACTATGAAAAATCATGTTTGGACATTGTTTTCACCTCACAAAAATCTCTAACATTACATGCTTAACCACCACATTAAGTTCTGATTTCCCAAATTGATCCACTCAAGTATCTTATAGAGAGGAATTCCTAACAAGATGCATGGCTAAACGACTCATGATGTTTAAAATTTTTGACATCAAGTATGTGGATTATAAAGCAATTTAAAGACTATATTTTAAATAATTAGCTAGTCAAAGCATAATAAATCAACACTCATCCATTGATCCTAGAATTTCCTAATGAGCACATATTGACTCTTGACAATTCTCCACCTAGAATATCTATATTTTTTGTAGCCTTCCCTAGTCCATTATTTCCCTCTTCCTCCACCATTCATTCCTTCTAGATCCCATATCATACTTCTACTCCCTTGACTTAATGATATTCCCTACTCCATGCCTAACATGGACCCAAACATAGAGTGTCATCCTATTCATGTTCAACTTCCCTATAATCCTAATATCATCCCATTGTCCTAGTTCCCTCTACTCTATCAACTTTATTAATTTCCCATACTTCTTCTTCCCCTTCCACTTCCGCTATCATTTCTAATCCTTTTTATGCCATTCCTCCTACATTTATACCAATTTTTCACCCATTGTAGTGAGAACTTACTATTCCCACCCTAATACCAACCCTAATCATATCTAAATCATTTATCCCATTACTATCCCCTACTACTTTGATCTCCTCACAAGATCTAGTTTTCCCCTAGATGACCCTCACATGATTTGAGGTGTTCTACCTCCTCTTCTAATAGAATAAATCTATCCTTTGACACTTCAATATCTATCCCACCTTCTAGTGTTCTTGCTATCATAGTGATCCCATCCACTCTTCTTAACACACTTTTTGAGGATACCTTCCTATATTGCATGGATTCACTCTTATCATGAACATAGTAAATGAAAAACATAGGGGAGGAGATAACCAAATGAAAGAAGGAATATAAATAACAAGAATAGCTTAATTTACAAAAGGAACACACTTAATAATGATGTGAAAGGAAAAAAAAATTGTAAAATTTAATCATTATCAAAGACTCAAGAGAAAAATAAATATAGGATCTCTTAGGCTCAAAACTATAAAATATCATGGCTTCACACATAATTATTCTCACAACAAAGCTCAATACATTTATAGCTAGATTAGAAGAAAAAAATTTAGAAAAAAGAAAGAAAGAATGTCATGGTCAACATCATGACTTACACCAAATGAGCATCAATTCCAATGACAAAAAATTTTATACCAACATGCCACCTATCACCATCTTGGTCACTCCTCATGGCACTTGATTCTCTTTTGGAAATTGGTGCATGCTACTATATTTCATTATTATGGTGGTGTAGGAAGACCATATTTGAATTTAATATGGGAAGTTCCATCTTTACTTATGTTGGCTATCACCTACAACAATTATGTTTGTCAACTCGAGAGTGCTAGAGCCTTAATGGTGGCATGACCACTTGCATTTTTAAGGTTAGATATTACATTATCCTTTTCTCTACCTCATTAGACACTCAACTCTAAGTAGCCAAATTTACCTACAAATCCCCTATTAAGTTATTGACCTTCCATTGACAATAAATCAAATGCTTGATTGAACCAACACATACTTTAAAGTTTATTGGCCTATGTAGTCATTACTAAACTCATTTTGGAGAATTAAGACCAAATTTGAAGTATAAAAGAACTCGTGGATATTCAACCTAGGAATTATCATGATGTAAGATTGGCTCATTAATTAGAACCATAGATCATATACATTGAATGGTCAATGAGCACCCGCAAGCATTTCTTCTTAGGATTTGTCTTTAACTATCACAAGCTAATGAACTGTTCACGTGCCTTGTCTATGCTTTCACTATTTGCATGCACGTCTACTAGAGCAACTATAATATCTGACAAAATTCCTGAGCCATCCTTTATGCTTTGATGGATGTCCTTACGCTACTCCAAAACTCTCAATTTAGTGCAGGCTGGGAGGATGCCGGTAAAGGTTGCAGGGGTTGGCTTCACACTTGCCAATTGCATTTGCTTGAAATGAACGCCTAAAGCCTTTTCAAAAAAAACATTTTGTGCATTTCCTGCAATCTTGGCATTTGATTGAAACCACATTTCTTTGAGGCATTTGGTTGAACTGCTTAGGAGCCTTGTCTATGATTCCACATTCTGAAAGCATGTCTACCAGACCTGTTCCAATTCTCCCGTTTTGGCACAGGTTAGCAATATGCTGGAAAAAAGTATACTGATCAGGTAGAAGACCTGTTTGTTGCATACGGTGAAACAGTCTGACAACCTCCTGAGGACACTTTACGGCATCCACTAAACTTCTGCAGCTGCGGTTTTGAGGTTGATTTTCTCCACGCGCGGGAACTGCTGACCGCTGACTGTAACGACAAGTGTTTAAACTGTAACGGAGAGTGTTTAGTGGAACGGAAATGGGTAGGGGAACGGAACAGACTAAGCGGGCCCACCAGCGCCACCTAAGCAGTCAATGCTTAGAGTGTGCTGGTTAAGCCCAGCCCATATGAACATAATAAATCTAAATGGACAGGGATGAAATGGTAATAGTTGAGATCAATTCGAGCAACCTTCACAGCTGCGGTAGTAGCAGCTGCGTAATTCAACTGGGGTATGAGCTGACAATGAATGAAGAGGATATACCCGATGTGAGCTCTGCTCAGATCTTCTGAATTCCAAGGCTACCGCGAGACTCCAAATATGGATTGTACAGTCCACATCTTGTTTCCATTGGCCCTTTTCATTATGGGAAAAAGGAGCTCCAAGGCATGGAAAAGTCCAAATCTAAGGCAGTTCGAAGGATGCAAAAGAGGATCTAAAGGAGAAATCCACACGTTTCTATCAAGTCAAATGTTGAAGAGCACATACTGCTCAAGGACAAAAAGATTAGGGAGTTCTATGGTGAACATATTCCCTTCACTTTTATTGAATTAGCATGGATGGTTACCAGGGATGCATGTTTTGTTTATGAATTTCTTGTTAATTATGTAAAAGTTAATAGGAAAGCTCAGCATTTACATGAAACTCGAGTATCTCGATTTGAGTATGTTCAGTGTTTTTATGAAGAGGAAGTGACTACATTTAAGTGGAAGCATGATCCAGTATTTGATGTCGATCTTCAAAATCCTACGAGAGAAAGACTAATGAGCGACATACTTTTATTTGAAAACCAAATACCTCTCTGGTTTTGAAGGATCTCCTCAAATTCCAGATAGGTTCTGCAAAAGCCGCTAAACAAAAAGTAGAAAACCTAATGAATATGCTGCTTTGGCGTGCGGACACACATGAATTATGTGGAAAGCTAGAGTTTCTTACAACATGTATTGTAAGAAACATGTCCTCGAAGTAGTCTACCGGTGCATAATCGGCACGAATGTTGCCTCCTTTGGGGATAGTGATGTGCTGCACGTGCCGCCATCGTCTCGCAATCACATGCAAGTTGGTTTGGAGAAATGCGTTGATTCAACAAGATCGCTTGATCATTCTTCAGCCATTCGACGGATAAGATTTGATGAGAAATCATCAACACTTTACTTACCACAAATAAGGGTAACGTCGCAGTTATATTCAGTGATAGGAAGCATTGCTGCAATGGAAGTGGCCCTTGGAAGGTATGGTAAGAGGCCAATGACTCAGTTTGTGTTACTTATGGATTAGCTGATAGACAAGGAGGAGGATGTTGCAGTGCTAAGAAACGCAGATTAACAATTTCCTTGGAAGCAACCAACAAGTGGCGGATCTTTTTCAATTTGGGTAAAGGGATTACCCATGTTCAGGGCTGCAAATCAATTGATGATGTCAGAATGGGGTTGCATAAGTACACCAAAAGAAAGTACAAGAAACTCTGGAGTGAGTTTATAAGCACATATTTTTCCAAACCATAGCTGCTCGCTGGTTCCTTGGCTGTCGTGCTGCTAACTCTGATGACAGTGGCACAAGTATTCTGTCTGTTTTTCACTTGCAACCCCTATTCCTCTTAGAAGTCCATCTTTCTTCCTCTTTTTTGTTTCTGCATAGTTTTCTAAACCGCGAGAAATTCCAATAAACGGATTCAGTTTTTAAATGTCTGCACCAATCAATGTATTACGTTTTTCAATGGCGACAAGAATTTCCGATAAACATATTATGTTGTTCAATGATTCAATTGTCATCATTGCTTACTTTCTAAAAATTAGACATGGTCAGAGATAAATATTGGTTACTAAAAGTAATGATAATTATTTATCTTTTCTTTTAGTAAGGATGTGGTGTAAAATTCTTATTGAATGATTGATTATTTGATCATGCTCTCTGATTTTGATCAAGATTCTAAATTTTTGAGTCCAAGTAAGAGGTGGGAATACAAATACATCCATGTAAAATTTTCACCTCAATTACTACTAATTTTTTTTAAATCAATTTACATCAACTACCAACTTAGTTGACCAAGCATCTTCAAACTAATTTAGAGGTATCAACTTCATAACATCTCCAATCACCATGGTGGCAACAACTCTATGCCACCACTTAGGTTTACACTCAAAGGTGGTAAGATCCCAAAGTTAGGGCCATCCCTAGACCTAGATCTAAACCTAAGCAATGGTTCATTCATGATGACCCTGCCTATGTATCTCCTTTGGGAATCAGAGGCTTCATAGTTTATACACTTGTAAATGTTAGAGGGGGTTCATCCTCTCCTCTTGTATAAGATCTTTGATCTCACTTTTAACTCATGACTTAATTAAATGTAAGATTTAAATTTAGACCAATTATAATAGAATGATAACATTTTTTCATTAAGTGTTGGTTTCATACCAATCATTAATGTATAGATACACAAATTCACAAAGGTTCAAAATCCTTCAAAAATTCTCAAGTTCACACACAATGATTGTCTTGAGCTTACATCACATAACACAAGGTGATTAGTTGATATAGATCACAAGTACAATGACGAGTAGTTGATGTACAAATCATAGGTATAGCAGTGACTAGCTCATAAGTGTATCACAATACAATAGTGATTAGCTCATGTACACATCATAAGTATAAAAGTCACTAGCTCATACACATATAACAATACAACAATGACTAATTCATATGCATATCACAATACAATAGTGACTAATCAAATATATCCATAATACAATATACACACATCAAATATATCCAGTGTGAATGATCTACACCTACATCACATGTTTACATATACAACATCCTATAATGTGGAAATGGGTGCAACTTATTGCATCCATCAACCCACTACCTGGTGCGCAATCACATAAGCCTATAAGAATATATCACTTGGAAAAGGAATTTTAGTGTATCATTTTCCTAATCAACCACCATTTGTGATGATAATCAAGAAATTTATACTACTTGATGTCATCACTAGCAAGGGCATCAGTAATAATATGCACAAAACTTGAGGCCATCTATACAAGTACATAGTGGGTGACTCACAATTACACAATTAATGACTAGCACATCCACAATGGGTTACTAACTCCTACCCTTTTAGTGTATCCCATATAGAAAAATAATGTCATTATATTGTGCACTACACCATATGTCCCATCCTTTTCCCGATCTTATGCATCAATCATGATGATGGCAAGAATCCCATACTACTTGTGATACTATCAAACTTCTAGTAATATTTTATGAATTTGATCTAGATATTTCTTTTAATTCTATAAGGAGTAAAGTAGAGGTAGAAGAATAATCTAAATATTGGTGAGAATATGATTTATATTGCATAGTGGGATGGGTCAATAAGAAAATGGTATTAAAATATTGCCTTTTCTTCACTTTCCATACACATAAATTTACTTCTATTTTGCTATAATTGGTAGAAGTTTTGAAGGATCATATAAAGTATTGGATCTCAAGAGACACTATGGAAGAGAAGAGAGATTTCTTCATTAGATTTTGGAGTCATATAGCTTTTAAGTTTTGAGTTGGTCACATAGATATGCTCTTTTATTTTTTTCTACTACCTTTTCTGAATTTTCCTCAATAATATATAAATTTTGATTGTTTTAGCTTACTAGATCAAGTCACATGAAGGATTAGAATCCAATGAAATTGGGTAAAGATGAAATTAGGTAAAGATTAAATTGGGTAAAGGTGATGATTGCATAATTTTTTATAAGATTTAAGTTAAGGTTTTATTAGAGTATCTAATTTTTTTACAAGCTTTTCAAAATATGGCAATTGGGTAATGGTGATAATTATCTTTTTGTTATAAGAGAAAAATAACTTTATTAGAGTCTCCAATTTCTTCATAAAATTGTCAAAAGAATATGAATATTTTTTTATTATATTTTATGTATAGATAGTATATTGATGAATTATATTTGTTTAAACTATGCCCAAAACACTATGGAACATACTGTGTTTTTGCTAGTCTAATCTCAAGTTTTCAATTCTCCTTGCATGCAATGAATAGAAAATCTATTAGTTGTTTGTTTATATCTCAAAGATTGGTTCCTCTATTATTTTTTCTTTTTTTTTTCCTAATTCAATTCCAAATATCTTAACTTATGCCATATCATGACTAGTCCACTTTCTTAACTCCACCCAATAGATTTTTTTCAAAAATGAGTTTTAGGTTCCAATTTAGGAGTAGAGTTATTTTTCTTGTCTAGTGATGATATTCTTTCCTTTCACCATTAAATCCATTGGAGATGCTACTTCTATGTAGTCTATGAGATTTTGAGTGTTTGGAGACTAGAATTAGTGAATACTATAGTTATTATTGTAATGTTTAGGAAATATTAGAAAAAATGTGTACTAATAGACATGTGGATGTATGATAAAGAGGATGATGCATCATTTTATTTGTCAAATATGGTCATGTCTCAAACTAATGTAATTAACCATAACAACATTTTATATGATACAATAAAATTTATATAATATTAACAAGGTTCCAATAGTTTATAGTGATCAACCTAGTTGACATACCTAATTCTAATATGATTTAAATAATTAACATATTAACCATTCTATATGCATTGTCTCTTGTTTAACATAATAAGCATTCATAATAATTGCTCCAATGGATGTGGATCTTGACTCTTTATTGAATGATTGAAACTTTGTCTTGAATGCTTGTTTGACTCATGAAACCTACATCACAAATATTAGCTCACAGACACACATGATGCATGAAGAATTTGACATGATTCTTAAATCTTGAATGTAGCTCCAAATGCTTGATGATTTTATATTGAATTCTCTTGATCTCATAAACTTGCTATAGGAATGATCTCTCAAAATTTCTAGGAGAAACTATGTGAAATAACCTTGTATTATACTTTTTTATGCCTAATTTCTTGAAATTACAACACTACATGCTGACATCAGATGTAGGATAATAAAATCCTACCAAGAATTTGATTCAAAATAAGTCAAGGTTAAAGTGGAACTCATACGCTAGGTTAGGCATATGAGTCCTAGTGGCTTAAACCTCAGACACAAATTTCAAGAAGTGTTGTGTTTAATGTAACATTTAAAATCAGGCCCCGAGACCTAGGTGGGACCCATACGCATAAGGTGGCATATGAGTCCTAGATCCCTAGATTTGGAACACAAAACCCAAAACATTGAATTATGATCTTTCATTTGATAAATTTCAAGATTATCCCAAGAAAAATGCATTTAATTAGGCTTGTGGATGCAAAATACAACCAATTAGGGCATAAATAAGCCATGTTTTAGTAGGGACGACCCAAACAAGTGTGAAAATGTAAAGGGATACATTTTATTACACTACAGTGATAATGTAGATACAAGTGGAAGCTAATAAATGTACACTTGAAGTGCCCCACTTATAGGTTCTTCTAGACCATTAGGGAAGTGTTCATTGTGAAGTTACCAAAGTGACCCCAAACTCTCCTTCTCCTTTCAATTTAGACCAATCCCCTCTTTTAGGATATCAATGTGAAAAAAGTTGCATTACCCATCAAATTAATGATTCTTATCATATTTCTTAACATAAATCCTACTTCATTTCCAAATCTTGTGATGCATGAACTTCCATTCTAGGTGCAAGCAATTGTGGGTGTGTAGTCAACAAAGTTGAGGTAGAGGTGCAAAGAAATCCCAAAGATTTCTCAAAGGGGACGAGAAGCTACAAAGATGCTAGAATTGTTATGACCATGAGAAACTCTTGGTGCCATATGGCCTGGTAAGTGTCCACATCATGAATTAGTTTACTTTAGAAGGTAGATACACAACTGTGGATGGCTACCATTTTCTATTTTTGAACCATATTAGAGGAGAAATGAGATAATTAGCATTCTCCTTTTTTGCTCTCTTTACTGAAACAATGTAAGGCTAAAAGTGCCTCGTACCCTCTCCATCAAGGATTGATTCAAAGAATCTATAATCATGTCTCTACCCTTTCTCCTTTTTCAGGCCCTATGAATGCTTTGGAACCCCTTCATATTGAACCTCTAAATAATTAGCCCTATTTTCCCTAAAATAGCCCTAGTACATATCAACAGCCGAAATTGGGCATCCTAAATCCTGCTTCCCTAATAAGGGATTATCACCCTCCTTTAGCTGATCCACAAGACCTCTCCATGGAGAAAACCCATTCTACCCCTCCCTCTCAATCAAAGAAAACCCATGCTAAACCCTCGACACTAAAAATCCCTTCTCTTGGTAATTATTTTTCTGGTCCACCCTCTAAAGTCAAGAAAGTTTTGGTTAAACCTTCTAGCTCCAGATGAAAATGCCTAGATTAAGATGAGTTAAGGACTACCAAGAAGGTAACCATTGAAATTCATGATGAATGGGAGGGTGGTGTTAGGGTTTAGGAAGATTGGAGCAATAAACATTAACAATTATATGCAAATTAAATAACCTAGAAAATAATAATGAAGAATAACACAAAAGAGATCAACACAAAATTTGAATGTGGTTCACCCAATATGGGATACATCCATAGAAAATCAACCACCTAATGATTTTATTATCTAGTGCAAAACATATTACAATGTCGTGAATGTCATATGGCAACATACATCCCAACTGCTTATAACAAGCCTTTTTAGAAGCTTCTACAATTAGGGTTTTACAAAGTATTTTTCATTTGAGGTGTTAATAGGAAAACCTTGACGTGTCAACAGGAAAAAACCTTAACGTGTTAGTAGGAAAACCTTAACGTGTTAGAAGGAAAACCTTGATGTGTTAAAAAAATAAATATTTTTGGGGCAATGCCCCGAACCCCATTTCTTGTTGCAAGTGTACAATATTTGCATCATCAATTGTCCCATACCAACAGATGGGTATGTTGAAGACTCTAGCAATGGAAAAGAAGAAAGAAGATCTACCAAGCTAGCAAGTCAAAATGCTAAAGGAAAAATGTTGTCCTTCGAAGAATAGGAAGATGGGTCCTTACATGAAGAATTTATCCCCACATAGGAGGAACCCTTGGATCTAAGTCAAAAAGAATCGGAAGTAGTTTTATGGTTGGACCTAGGAGATAAATCAATTAGTAGTGAAGAGTCCAGAAGAGGATAATTTTCAAGAGAAGGAAGAGGTAAAATATTCTAAGGAAGACGATGAAGATGCCAAACAAATGGACAAGGACCAAGATGAAGAAAACTTAGAGATAAAGGCTAGTTCTAAGAATGAGGAGGATATGCTAAATAAGACCCTCTAGTAATACAAGACCTAGATCAACTCTTTATAGGATAAAGTTAATAGGTTGGACAATGCTTTTAATAGATTGATTTTTGTTGGTGTAATTAAATGTCTTGTACCTTGTCCTAGTTCTTGATTACACCTTAGTTAAGTTTACTTAGGGACCACATAGGAGGTTGTTGGAGATTTTCCACCTTTTGTGGACTTGACATCTCATACCTCATCACTTCCACCTTTTGTGGACACATCATGTGATTATCTCTCCACCTCTTGTGGGAGATCCACCTTTTGTGGTGATTATCACATTATCACCTTTCCACTTTAGGTGGAGTGATAACTTTTCATAGTTGTCTCATGTCATAAGATTGCGACACTTGTCATAATCTTATGCCCTTCTATGTTCTCACCTTGGCTATATATCCAAGGGGTCTCCTATGTACTACAAGCTCATTACATTCTATCATATTGACAGAATACAGTTTATTCTTGTCATCTTGTCTCTATCTCTCTTATGCTTGTGCTTTCTATTAGGCCTCTAGATCTTGGGTGGCTACCTTCATAGCCAATTCTTACAATTTCCATTACCCATGGTATGATAAATCATGTAATATTTGGGACAGTGTCTAGTCTATCTAAGGTCAAGAAAATGAAACAAAGAATGGAATCAATCCAAGAAGAAGACATTCCTATGGAGGAAAATGTTGGAGAAAGAGAGGACCTCTGGAGTAACAAACTAGACCTACTAAAAAAGTAATGGGACTTAATTAAATGGTAAAAGGATTAGTTTGTTTCTTTTATTTCTTTATTTTGGGACCTATGTGGATGTTCTTCAAAGTGCTTGCATGCCATCTTGTTCTGTGGTGTTTTTTGTTTCTAATGTTTTACTCTAGACTATTTCCTTTATTTGGATGCTCTTTGGGTGGCCTATTGGCCTAGTTATGTTTTGAACTGTTGGTCAGGTGGCCTATTTTGTGGTTGTTGTTCTATGTTGGTTTAAACTGTTGGTCATGAGGCCTATTTCTTGTTTCTTTTTGTATGGGATCAAGGCCCTAACCTTTATTTTTTAATCAAAAACATAGATCATATGGTTATAATGCATATTATTGGTCCAAATCCTCCTACCATTTCTCACCTTCTTCTTTGTAGCATATATAGAGGCTCTAGGTTGACTAGATAGTGTAAACTTTCCTCAACTCACCCTAGCCATTTCTACTACCAAGGATACTTCTCAACATCCTAGGGAAGTGTAAATTAATGAGGATAATCTAGATTGTCATTGATAAAATGTAAAATCATGAGGATAATAGAGATTGTCTACCTACTAGTCGGGAAACTTTCTTTGATGGTTAGGAAAATCTTGATGCATGGAAAGAAAGTGATCATGACCCGCCTCCTACTACATGTTCTATAGTTCGTGTTACTTGGTAGCTTTATTTCTCTTTCTAGATATGTAAATTTCTCCACCCTACCTAGAATTTGGTGTCATGCTCAATATTTTCATTGAAAAAACTCAACATTTTCTATAAAAAAAAACATAAACTATGATATGACATATACAACATTGGTCAATTACGAATACAACATTTAGATTGGACCACTCAATCATATACTCATGTGTATTATAGATACATGAATAAGATGTTTCATTTCGGGTGTGCCAATGAAACCTAGCTTTTTTTTCTAATATAGTGCATTTTATAAAACCTTTCCAGTTAATATAAATATTAATTTTATAAAAATAATTGGTCAAAGTTAACTAGAAATCCATGCTTCTTAAATAATAACTAATTTAGTGGTCAAATATATAATTTTTTTCTAATAAAAGCATGAAAATTGGTTACTATTTTTAATGCAGATAACATATTTAAATAGTATTAAATATTTTTCCATTAAAATATGTGATGTTTAAGTGTATGAAAATTAACTAATGTAGGTTTTTTCCTTATTAAATTTAATGGTAATTACCAATTAGTAAAACTGATTCATAAATGTATTTAGGGACACCCTTGTTGCCAAGCAAACTTATTACCAAATTGTTGTGTCAACATGTTATGAACATATAAATTAGTAAACTAGCAATTGGACCAATAGGTTCAATGGAAAAACAATAGTGTTTCTCGTGTTGATTGTTGCTCTAGTAATTTTTACACCCTATACATTATTTCTAAGCCATTTTTTATGGGATTTATTGTTGGCCACTACAAGTGAGAAGAAAAATGGAATTAGTTGTGGCTCTTACATGCATCAATTTATTACACCAAAGAGAGGTAGATGATATGACATGCTCTCATTTTTTAAAATATTGTAACTTTACAAAAATAAAAAGAGATAAATTTTGTGGCATGCTCTAATTTTTAGATGATAGACTACTTCACCCTAGAATAAAATTCATGAACCCAAGACATGAACATCGATAGAAATAATATGCAATTCCACATAATTTAAATAAACTTAAAATGGTTACCAACATAACTTTTCCATTCATTGAAAAATAATTCATGTGATATAGTCTTCCAAAAAGATTAATTTCATTTTATGGTAAAACTATTTAAATAAAACTATCTATTTTAGTCTCTTGATTCAAGTAATCTGGCCAATGAAAAATTCCCTATCACATATTTATATTTTAAAAAATATTCCTTTCTATACTATGTATATATTGAATTTGACGAGATTTGTTTCCATTTAAACATTAATTTGGTTATGGTTGTTTTTCAAATTATTATTTTTTCAATCTAATTTTTTACTATTATATTTATTTAACTATTGTGTGCCCAATGACAATATATACTTTACAAAAAGGTTAGTTGCACAAGTTTACCATATTCTAATTTCAATAATTTTGAAATTAATTGATTTTCATCACTTAATTATAATTTTATAGTTTATAAAAAAGTTTCAGCATTGATATTGCTAATTACAAAAAACAGATGTTCTAATTTTTATTTTTCTACCTAAGTGATATATTATTCCTACATGGGTATTAAAAAAAACTCAAAGTTATAGGATTAGAATTTATAAGAATACTACACATCACTTGTGTTGAAAACTAACAAAAACTAAATGAAGGAAAATTGTAAAGAAGAAAAAACACCCAAACCATCATCAAGTAGAGAATGCATCCTCTAATGCAATCACACATTGCACAACCTCTTCGAGATATTATATTTTTATTGTTATTTAAGCATAAAATGAGAATACATACAATAAGAAAATAGTCCAAAGTTACACCAATCATATTGGGTTCCAAGACTTTAATTTTAGAATTAAGATCTAGGGAAATTGTTTACTATTTACTTCTAGAATCCAACACCAATATGAGCAAGGTTTCCAAAAACATTTGTGATGATGAAAAATTTAATTATGTTAGAAAATTGGATAAGATGGGGAAGTGGGGATGAGTGAAAATTTGAAGGATAAATGTGTACATATCAAGATATATGCACTATAAACATCAATAAGAGTAAAGTAAGGTTCATTGATGTAATTGTAAAGTGACCTTATATAAATTGAATTTGATTTAACAATTCAAATACACTATTCTTAATTAGAAAAAAAATTAACAATAGAGCTCCCACACATACTACAATAGAAGTAGGGGTACCTTAAGAGATTTAATCTAACAAAAAATTATGGAGGATAGAAATTAAGTTGTACATTCTCAAGATAATTCTTGCTTAGCCCAAGGAATATATTTTAGAAAATCTCAAAAAAAAACTTATATGGAACATTAATGACATCATCTTATCCTTCTTCTTCAAAGATAACATTTCCATTGATACATTTACATATTTCTTTTTTCATAGAGAGATACATCATAATCATACATTATCATCATATCCACATGTACACAATTGAATTATAGAGGATAGTTCACATGTGTAAAGGAATTTTAGTCTTAGAGAGACACAAATTATAATTATGCACCATCACCATCTCAAAATAAGCATAATGAAACAATAGAATTGATTATTGTGACATACTTTTTAACCCTATTGAGATAGAACCATTACAACTTGAGTATATCAATGTATATTGTGTTCGATAAACTATATGCACCTATTATGTAGTTACCAAAAAAATGAACCTAATTAATCCTCTTAAATCACCTAAAACTTTTTTAAAATCTATGTAAATCCTTGCATTTCTCAAGACCAGCCACCTATTTGGGTGTCATCTTTGAATAGCTTCAATGTCAAAAACCACCTTGGTAATGTTGGATGTTGTTGATGTTTTGTTGATATATGGTTTTCATTGATGCCAACACTATTGGAATTAATGTTTTAGAAGTTGTATATGTTGAGGATATTGAGAAAATTGTAACAAAATAAGTTAAAGGTTATCAGTTGTGAAGTGAAGTTCAGTCTATTGGTGAGTTCAGTACATTAATGGTCAAAGGTTTTGGATTAAAGGGTTTCTTGTCGAGTATATCTAGTTTATCCACATTAATTTTTTGAGATCCACATGAAGATTTGTTCGTGTTATGAAGATTTGTATTATGATAGTTTTTTTGTTGCTTGAGTTGGTGTTCCTAAATGAAGATGATTTTATTTTAGTAAGTTCAATTGTTATGGATGCTTCTCTAGTCATTCATGATGTTTGTGGATGTTTCTAGATTTTGCTTTATCAGTGTTGCACGTCTGCATTGATTGTTGTGCTCGTGATTAGAGATTTTCTCTTGTGTGTTCATGTTTTTCATGTTCTTGGCCGACAAGGTGTTGTAGTGTGTTGTGGATCTTTGTGGATAATATTTGAAGGTGGTTCATGTTTGAGAATTTTATTTTGGGTCTTCACTATATTGTGGCTAACCTTGGTTGATTCGCATTAATAATCATTAATGTTTTAGGTTGACAGTTTGTATTCATTTTATTATTTCATTAAGGTCAACATGTAGCGATGTAATTTCTTGTTGTGGATATATATAAGCAATTTTTTTATCATTTGAAAGCATGACTATGTAATGTGTGTGTATGAACCTAGATGCTAAACCTGCAATAACACAATAAGCAAACAACAAATTAGATCGAATGCAAGCTAGAACATAAATTCCTCAGGAAATTCATTTAGATTGCAAAAGGGGAAGAAAATGAGATGAAGAATACAACAAAACTTAAAACATATCAAATCCTATTCTAAATCAAAGTAAATTCTCAATCTCTTGAGGGAATTGGTGCCAATTTAATGTGAAAATTGGTCCTTTCCCAACTCCAATGATGCAATGGTGATTTGGTGATGGAAGTTGATCTACTTTGATGAAGAGTAATGAATGCTCCAAGATGAAAATATGCATAACCTAGCTATAAATTCGAAAGTATGGATGAAGATTGCTAAATATTTGAGCATAGTAAGTTTACTCGAATTGTGGATGATAGAAATGAAGGATGAGCTCTCTATTTATAGAAAGAAAGAGTTGAAGATTGAAAGATAGGATGAATGTGGGATAAAAGATAAGCCAATGGCATGATGCCACTTGTCAACATGTGAGAGGATGAAGATTGAGCACATTTTGATCAATGTGCAAGTTTGAAATTTGAATTTGAAGAAGTGACATGTTTAGGGGGGATGAAAGAGGAGTTAAATGCCACTTGGCTCAATGCACAAGGACATGTAAGAGATTTTAAATGCTTTGTGGGATGTACATTTCTATTTGGGGGGAGATTTCAAATTTGAAGAATATTCCCACTTGGATTTCTTTTCTGAATGAAAATAGATTATTTATAAATCAATTAAATTGATTTTCATGTGCAAGTTGCAAAATCTAGAGGATTTGAGTGATTAGGATAAGCATTAATCATGATTTGATTAATTTAAATGATGTTAGTTGATTTGACCATTTTGACTTAGATTTTAGGATTTAAATAACTCAAAATGAGAAGAGAATGATTTAGACTTAGTTAAATAAATATTTTTGATTCATTTAATCAAAGGGGGTGATGTTAGATTAAATTACATAAATTTTTGATTTATTTAATTTAATTAGATGAACTTTAGAGATTTAATCAAATAATATGGATTATTTAATTAAACAAAGATAGGAAGATGAAATGACCTAGCTAATTACACAAAGACAATGATTTAATTAAATCGAGGGATTTATTTAATTAAAAGGGAAATTATGATGACTTTAATCAAATAAGGCTATTTGATTAAATGGTTAAACAAAGGGATAATTCAGGATGAAGCGATGTTAGTTGATCAAGATTGAGTGTGATATCAATTTGTATATTTTTTGTGTTTACATTTTGCCCCTCTTTGAAGCAATGTACTTGTTGTGTTGGTTCAAAGAATAACCTTGCCATGATCAAAATTCAAAATTTATCTAATTTTTTCAGATGCCCCACTGTTGCCCTAGTGAAAAGAACTACGCTGGTATACTGCCCCCTCGAGAGATCAGGTGAAGAGGTTTGATTTGAGGGTTGATCTCTCAATAAAGAGGTTCAATATCAGTTCAACTCGAATATTTGATGTAGAGAGATTTGATGATGTGGACAGTCATCAGCCATGGGTAGCCTCATGCCTATTTTGATATATTACACCCACTTGATCCTGATTTGTACCATGACAGTTACATTATTGATGATATAAATGAGATGATTATGATGATTATGATGTTTATATGTAATGGATGATATGGATGCACATGATTTGATATGATGATGCTTTATGATTATATGTATGGGTGATAGATGTATGGTTTATGAAATTCTTAGCATAACCAATCTATTATGCAATGATGGGGATGAATGCATGTGGTATGATTAATGCTTTATATATGGTATGATATGCATTATGTAGTATGTTGATGGTTTGTGGATGCAAGATGGATGCATTAGCGATGATTTATGATTACTTGTCATTGTACCATGTTAGCACGAAAGGAAGTAGGAAGAAAATAAGATGATGACAAGAGACACCAACAAGCTAACTTTTTTAGAGATGATGATAATGATGATGATGATGATGATTCAAAATGGGGAACCCCTAATTTTTGCTCCATTTTGGTCTTTTGGCTTGGGTATTTGTCTCTCTCTCTCTCTCTGTCTCTTTTCTATCTGCCTTTCCGGGGATGTCTCCGCCATTGAGCTTAAACGTAAAATTTGGCCGAGTCTGAAAATTAGGGTTTCCATCTTTCCTGGTCGGTCTGAGGTCGAATGAAGTGAATAAATTTAAAACAGAGTTTAACATTGATGTCTGTGTGCTTCCAGTAGGCCTCCACTGCAATTTCATCAAATTCTAAGTACTTACTATTTTTAGTAAGTGTGAAATTCTGAGCATTCCATCAGCATTTTTGAAATTCTGATAGTCACGCTGCATCCAAAACACATCAAGCTACTCGTGTGCAAAATTTGAGCTGAAACGGACAACTTACTATTTTTAGCAGTTCAGCTTCTGAAGCAGATTTTAGGGCTTAGATACAGAGTTTTTCAACGCATGTCTGCATATTCCTTGTGGGTTTTTTGAGACCTTCGCGATGGTATAACATGCAAAGCAAGACGACAACTTTCAGAGTTTCGCCTTTCGAGGCTATTTTTAGGGTTTGTATGTCAAGGTTTTCTTTGCATGTCTGCATATTCCTTATGGGTTTTTCGAGAGCTTCGCAGTGATGTGAAATGCAAACAAAGATAATCACTCAGTGAGGAACTTACTATTTTTAGCAGGTGCGTCCTGGCAGCTGCTTCCCAGCACTTTAGAATCATGAGTTGATCGCAATGCAACAAAAATGAGGACAAACAATGTTCATTTGATATGCATGTAGAGCAAATTAGGGTTTCTAGCTTCAAGACCTGAAAAGAGGGGTAAAAAGTCAAAAATTTTGAAAACTGGTGTAAACCACTTCGATCAACATCTTTCAAGCTATCTGCTAGTAAAATTTGAGGGAAAATGGAGCACTTACTATTTATAGTAAGTCATTTTGGAAATAGGCTAAAAATAGCAAATCAGCAGCATGCACCGATGTCAACAAACAGGTCACGTGGTGAGGAGCGCATCATTCAAATTTCAAATCAAATGGAGTTGTGGAGATATCAGAAGCAGGCAGTTTCTATAAATAGCAAATCACCTTTAGAAATGAGCTAAAAATAGAGGGCCAACTAAAAATAGCAGTTTCAACAGGGTAACAAGGTCGTGAGGATGCAGTGTTTAAAATTTCAAATCATTCTAAGCTTAAGGGATGAAAAAATTGAGAGACTTACTATAAATAGCAGGGCATGGATAAACTAGCAGGGACGAAGGAAAAAGTGACTAAATTTGGAACTTCATCCTGTAGCTACCTGGAAATGCGCACAACTCAAGGCGAAAGCATAAAAGAATTCTAAGAATGAAACTTCATCCAGCTCCTAGGCTAAAATTCACCCATGCTTGGAAAGTCAAAGAAAGCCAAAAAAGTTCATCCTGCACACATAGCAAAATGCGCCCACCTTGAGATTTGATAGCAAGAAAATTTTCTAAGTGTAGAACTCGTCCTCCTCTCCCTCTCAAATGTGCCTAAGTACAAAGAATTTAACAAGTCAACAATTTTCATCCTTCACCTATGTGGAAATGCGCCCAAATGAGGTCAAGTGAAGACAAAATGGGGAAGTTGAAAAGTCATCCTTCATGCAAGCCAAAATGTGCCCAAGTTGAAGATAGTAAAAGTGAATGTAGGGTGGTGAATTAGGTAAAAGGTGAAGTGAAATACTCCAAGACATGGTGAAAACAAGGTAAATGCTAGGCGTGGTTATTAATCTTCTTCAAGTGATATGTGTGCCCAAGGTGGTAAGTGCCAAGGTGTTAGAAAATATTGCCAAGGGTGAATAAAATGCTAGGCGTTGAGAGCTTGTTTCTCTTCACACATGATGTGCCCAAGGTAGTGAGTGAAAAATAAAAGGCATTGGAATTTTAAATTTAAATATCTTTCAAGTGTGAAAATATTGCCAAGGTGTGTGAGGTGAAATAAAGTTGCTAGGCGTTGGAGTTGCAAAGTAATAAAATTTTTCCTAAGGCGTTGAAGATGGTGGAAGTAAAATATGTGCTTGTAGGAAGATCTTCTAAGTGAAATAAATTTTTCTCACAGGCAAAGTGATCAAAGTTGAATATAAAAATTTCCAAGGCAAAATTTTTCTAAGGAAAAATTTTCAAAGTGATTCAAATTTTTTTTTATTAGGAAAAGTATTTTCTTCCTTAGAAAATACGCCTAGACTCTGGAGGTGATAAAAAAATTTCTTGAAGCACGAGCAAATTTTCTAGCGATGAAATTTAAGAATGTTGACAATGTAGGATGGATATAAATTTTTCTAGTCAGAGCAACACAAGATGTTCACAAATGTGAGGAACGGGTTTAAATTGATGGAATAATATTTTTCTAAGGTTCAAAATTTAAAAAAATTAAATGAACCCGTTCGTTGTGTACCCATGGATTCATCACTTTTCGGAGAAAGTTTTCTTCTGGGTACTGGACATTTGTGATGATAAATGGATTTCCATGTCTTCTGTACTTTGTCAATGCCTTCAACATGAAGAATTTAATCAGTGCTCAAATTGTGAAATTTTCCTAAGGGAAAATTTAAAATCTTCTAAGGAAATTTTCAATAAAATGATTTTTGAAAGGAATATGCTTCAAACGATGAATTTGAAATGGGTTCCCTAGATGACTTCAATCTAGTTCTTCACAAATGAATTCTCTAGAGCAGAAGAGAAGTAAAATTCGAATTCAAGTGACAGAGCTTCGGCTGGTGAATTAAAAGATGAATTTAAATTAAAAATTTTTGAAAGTAAATAAAAATGTGACAGTCAAAGTTGAACTTCTAGAAGATTGAGATTCTCAGACAAGTGTCAGAAATGCCAGAGGAGGGAAATTCAAATGAACTAGTGGGAAATTTAATTCATTGGCTAAACTTAGCCTCTTCTAGAAATCAATTTTTGCTATAAGAGTTGAAGCTTATTCATTTCTTCTTCATAGTTGGAGAAGTGCGAATTTGCTCTGAAGTTGAAGCTGAGTTTATTGTTGAAGCTGAAAGTCTACAAGTACAAGAGGGAAGTGTGACTTGGGATTGAATGATCTGCTGAGTGAAGGGCGTTAGAAATTGCTGAAGTAAATAAGCGCCAAGTCATTTGAAGGTTGTTGAGTTCTAAAACCTGAAGTTGCTTGAGAAGTTCAAAATTTTGCTAGAGGTTGTTGCTGAAGTTCGATTTCCACTCTTAGGGCCACATAGAACATTGCTGAAGTAAAAGATTGCTAAATAAGTTCGAATTTATAAGAGTGAAGCTTGCTAAGTCTACATTTGCTGAGAATCAAAGAAGTGTGAATTCAAATCTGCAGTTGCTAAAAGTGTTGAGATTGCTTAGAAATTTTCTAAGTATTGAAGCTCAAATTTGTTGAAGAAGTTGAGGTTTGTGAATGAGAAATAACATTACAACTTCTTGAAGTCAACTTGCAGCCCTGCAAAGTATTTTATTTATTTTTCTAAGTTAATTTGCTGATGAATGTTTATTGTCCTGCAGATGGCTGAGGCAAGGGCGACTGGCAAAGACAACAATGGTGCATCTGGGCAAGCTGTTATAAAGAAGTTGAGCAAGACATTTATGCAGAAGTCAAAGTTCATTTCGAAGTTGGGCAAGCTGACGGATACCAACTTGGGCTTAGTCAACCTAGAGACTTTCAAGAACAGAATGCTGGGGATTGGTAGTCATTGACCTTCGAGTACTTCGCACAACATTGTTCGAAGTGGATTATATGCAACTGTTGGTTTCCCACCAGCCATCCAGTATTCGGAGCTAATGATGGAGTGCGCCAATTGCTATGAGAAGGATCATAGGTCAATCATATCACCAGTTGGACAAGTTCTTGCCAATCTCACTCCTGCTACCATTGGTGAAGCTTTCAGGATCCCAGTGCATAGAAACATGGTTTACAAGTCCAGAGAACAAGCTGAGTGAATGTATGATTCTGCATTCAAGAGATGCACAGAGACGATCAATATTCACTAGATGAGCAGTCCCAAGCCTTCTCGTACAAAGTTACCAAGGCAAATTATAGCAGATGACTTGAAGTAGGAGTACTGTGATCTCATCATGATGCTGAGCAGAGTTGGATGTTGCCCACAGTCATTCATTTTTGAGCCCTAGATGTTCTATAACATCAACCTCGTACTGGAAGGAAAATATTACACCAACTGGGCTGTGATGATCAATGAAAATTTACACGAGAAGCTCCTGAGCTTAAGAAGAACAAAGATGTTATATATGAGCTCTTATATCATCTACTTGCTAGCTCATATGATGAAGTATCGAGGAATTTCTTATAAGGAGCCTGTTGGTTGTGGCTCTCACTAGTTTAAAATCCATGAGGCTTGTCCGCAATTACACTTGGCTAGTACCACTCATTACAAGTGTGTCAATGACGCCTTAACCATGCATATCATGAGATTGCTTTAGGAGCGGATGCATCACAAAATCTTGAGAGAGGCCCAGGAATTGATTGAAAGGTATGGGTGTTGGTTTCTACAATTTCTGAAGTTTTCTTACATAAGCCTGCAAGGTTTTTCATCATACCCATATAGGTTGCCTAAGTATCCAACCAATAGAATATTGATATTAGAGATATCTAGACAATTGGTTTCCTATGATAAGATTCAGAAGAAAAAGAAGGGAGGTGTTGACTTCCTGATTGTCATGGGAAACTCGGATAAAGTGTGTCCTTCATTACAGGCATCCAGAGAGGCCGAGAGTGAGCTTCAATTTTATCACTTTTCATATCACACAAGCCGACAGCACTATGATCTGCATAATAACATCAAATGGGTACTGTCAGAGGAGTTTAAACACAAGGAAAATATTGAGGATTATTGGGCTAATGCATCAGATGAGGTTGAAGTAAAAAAAAAATGTTCTCTCAGTTGCCAATTAACATGATCAGGGAGTGTGAAGTTGTTCCAGTTCTAGACCAGGTGAATGAGGATATAGACATTGTCCATCTAGATTATGCGATAGTGAGAGATACTCTGCTTCCACTCCCGGATTGGTTAGAACCAAAGGTTGCTTAATTGGACACACTTTCTATCCCAGTCTTGACATTCACTAGAGTATGGGTTGACAGGCGTGTGAGCAGGTTGAAGAGTAGGTCAATTGCTTTGACTTACAACTTGATGGGAGATCACAGGACACCCACCACCGGCAGGAAGAAACAAATCACACGAGGTCCAATATATAGAAAAAAGGAACCAGTTTGGCAGGAGCCCATTCAGCCAGAGTCTCCACGAGTTGCAGTTGAATCGCCCACACCATTGGAGACACGTTCTCCAAGCATACATGAGGTCTCTTTATTTGTTGATCAAAGGAATACATTGAATTAGGTGCAAGTGGTACAGGAAAATAATCAACCACCACGGAGAGAATCAGTTGGCCAAAGCGTCAATGTACCTATTAGAGTTGATCAGCAGGATGATGAGGGGACTACTACTAACCCTCAGTTTTAGCAAGAGTTAGAGGTGGCTTTGGATAATGATGTTATAGTTTCTGAAGACACTTAGCCACTTGAGGACGATGAGCCTCGCTAGAATGATATAGAAGTTGAACAAGTTCAAGAAGTAGAGGCACAAGAACAACACCCATTTGATATATTGTATACAGTACCTGATTGGCTCAGGGATAGGATGAGAAGAAGCCCCAGCAAAGAGATTGATCCAGCAATTGAAATGGAAGAGTTCTTGAACAGGATTAGTGCACCTCCACAAAAGAAGAAAGCACGGAAGTTTTCAAATATCTCAACTGATAAGGATGGTTCTCGCACCCTTCACGTTGCCATGCCACAGGTTGATTGTGACTAAAATGAGGCAGTGCCAGAAAACTATGTGGTCACAACTTTGGAGTTAGGACACCCCACAGGTGCACAAATTGTAGAAGAATGTGATAACTCCTACCTCTCCCTCAAGGATAGGTTATTCAAGAAGGAAAGTACAAGAATTTGAAACGAGAGCATAAGGCTTTGATAGGATATGTGTAGTAGTTGTCTCGTTCTCATGGGCAGGAGATTCCAGTGATAGAGCCTCTAGTAGAGATACCTAGAGAATCAATCAGTGGCTTGTTGGAGTTAGGGAAGATGGCATAGGAGCAGACAAGTGGGTCATAGGAGTTCATGCTGAGACAGAAAAGTTTATGGAAGACCTTGCTTATGCTTTTCAGTAGGCTTCTAGTATTTTGGCATGGATGGAGGCAATTGATCGAGCCTGGGGTGATGCTTATGTCTATCAGAGAAAAGTAATTCAGCGTCTTGAGGCATTGAGGCATGTTCCTTTGAGGTTGTTGGTTGATAGAGGGGTCATTCAGGAGAATGACAGGTATGACTTTTCTAGATGGTATTCTTCAGCAATCACGGGAAGTTGTTTCTTTGACGTAGCATAGGTAGATTTAGCCAGGGTACAGAAGGCTATGGCCAATATCATTGATGGAGTTCAAAATACTTTCGAGGCCATATTTGCTAGGCAGTTGAATCTAGATGAGGTAGATGTTGATAATTTGAGGGGTAGGCTGGTGCCTTTCTTTTCAGAGGTGAAAACCTTCATACAAGATGATTTCGAGAACACTTCTACTTTCTCCACCTTGATCCAGAGCACACAAGATTCCTTAGTTGCCTAGAGAAAATCTTGTGCAAGGCATGAGTAGTCTATTACAGTATTGGAGTTCCAGCTTGATTGCATTCCACCCATTCTAGTTCAGGAGGTTGAGGCTGTGCTTGGAAAATTCGTTGAGTTTGCAGCCAGAGAGAAGAACGGGAATGCACTACTAGACGATGATCTTCTAGAAGACTGATTGTGGGCATTAATTGCCTTTACTATTTTGGGAGTGAGTGGGAATCTTTGCTCATTTATTGCACCACTCCCCATTCTGATAGTTTTTAGGGTTAGGGCTAAGGTGGCTTAATCTTAGCCACTCTTCTAATTGTAATATTAGTCTTCCATTGGACTGGGCTACCTATAAAAGGGGGAGTCCCCCTCATTTGTATCTCATTAGATCATTAGACATCAAACTAGCATTAGATTTGGAGAGTAGAGTAGAGTAGACGTTTTGCTTGATAGCTTAGCATAGTGTGGAGAAGAAGGAAAGTTTTCCCTTTGAAAACTTTTTTGGAGATTGTTGTGTAAAACTTTCATGATAATAGATCTTTTCATTGATGGTGGAATTCATCTTTGTCATGGATAGCTAGCAAGGTCTCTTCTTCCTTTTGGATCCAATTAGCATAAAGTAGCATAATTTTCATTTCATTCAAATAGTTTACTTTGATGTGTGCCATTTTATTGAGGTAGCTTCATTTTATTCCATACCACTAGCAGCTTGTTGATGGCAAGTTCACCTTGCGTGGTCCACTGGAGATTATCTTGAGTTTAACTTCAATTGTGATTTGTATACTTTTATGCGTCATCTTGATGGTATATATATGCTAAATTATAATTTGAATATATTTTGCTATCCCTTTGAAGATTGCACTTATTTTGCTAAAGCTGTTCGACGTGAGGCTAGGTGAAATTCGGTCGAAGTCTGCCAAAATTGAGCTCCACATATCCTGCATTTAGAATAGAATACAAGTTTCTTAGGCCCAACATTCATTTACTTTCCACACATTCCTAGTTAGCTTTAGGAAAACATACTTTATTGCCAAATTATACGTGCAAAATCCCCTTCAAATCAACCATCTGTTGTTAACTACAAGAATCTTGAACAATTGTAAGTCCCTTCGTGAAAACGGCAATTCACATCAAACCAACTGAGGGTATTCTAAGTATTTCGCAACCTTGGAGTTGAACACATGAACTTTCTTGCAATCTTAGCGTGCAGAATACTTTGATCAAGAGAGAATGGAGTGGCCTTCGGACTATTTTGTTCTGATGATTGGTGCGGTCATGAAAATCACATCAACAAAGAAACCAGCGCTAGAAGGAGGGCCTCTGAAGTTTCTTTACAACTAGCAAACATGTTCAAGTAAGGAATGGATTTTCATTCAAAAAAGAAATTCATTGGAGAAGAAATTATCATGAGTCAAGATGGTGCTACCTCATAGAGAGATATTTCTAGTGTTGCAGCCTAATTTGGGATTCAACGATGACCAAGAGGACATTCTTTCAGGACTGAACAATCTCGCGTGGAGGACAAAGGAGAACTACGCTTAGTATATGCGAACTTGCTTTGTATTAGAAGAGGAAGAAGAGAAGGCTCTTGAGATTCAAGTTGCAATTGAAAGAAATTTGCTAAATCAAAGACAACCACTCTCTCCTGCTCCCCCACCTTGCTGTCAGTAATCAGCTACATCCTGGATCGAATCAGTTCATTCTCGCCCGATAAGTTGAAAATAATTTTGAGGTCCACGCTAAGTTCATCCAAAGACTTTGTGGAGTTAGAGTTACCTACTCAAGCAAGGAAGAAGAAAGAAATCTGTTCAAGTGAAGAAGTATTTTCAAACGAGGAAGTTCAGTCTAGTGAAGAAAGCAGAGAAGAGATTTCAAGTTTGTTCTGAACTCCACCAAGTACTTCAGGGTTTTCTCAACCAAAAGTAGTTCAAGTTGCCACACCAGTGTTCATTCAGCAACCAGTTTAGGCTACCACACCTCAACAACAACAAACAACCCCAGTAATTTTATATCAAAGGCAGCAGCTAGTTCAAGCAATGGCTCAACCAAGAGGCCAACCCACTCCAAATGGCGCTACTTGGCTGGTTACTAATCCATCCCCTCTTGAGTTTGCTGATTACCATGATATGCCGAAGAATCCAGAGCATTTCTGCACCGTATCAAGTCAATGATCCAAATCGTACTGCTGAGGATCGCATTAAGATGTTTGAGGATCATTTGCAAAATACACAAATTGCATATGCAGACGTAGCTTGCAGACTCTTCTCGTATTCCTTGGGAGAATAAGCACACTTTTGGTTCATACATTTGTCGATTGGGTCCATAAGGACATGGGAGCAGATGGAAGAAGCTTTCATTGGAAAGTTTGGTATTCCTATTACCCCAGTAGAGCTTTTCCACCAGTTCACAAAAGTAAGAAGACAAGACAAAGAACCTATTCATGCCTTCAACAACAGATTCCAGAAAGCTCTCACAAGGCTACGCACTCCATACGTTGTTGCAGATGCTAGGGAAAACTATTATGCATCCTTGGATCCTTTGACCGCAATGTTTGTAAGACAAGCTCATCCGGCACCAACCAATATGAACCAAGCATAGGCAAAGGTTGTGGAAGTAAGTCAAAATATGGGACAAAACATAACTGGGCCTTCTTTGTACACAGGCTTGACTACTACAAACAATTAGATGCAAACCCTAGGTTCAACATGGAGTCAACAAACCCCTACATTGAATCCAGTTCCTCAATCGGCTTATCATGTTACACCACCATCTGATCAATTGGTTCTCCATCCTGGGATACCTTTATCCCAAACTCTAGCAACACAGCCTGTCTATCTCCAGAGCACAGTGCCACCAGTGAGGACATAAGAGGAGAAAGATTAAATGAAAGAATTAGTAGAGAAAATGAAGAGGCTGTCATCTGAGGTGACTCACCTTAGAAATCAAAATAATCAAATGCAATCTATGTTGAAGAATTATCAGGCACATCCAGGTGCCAATCGAGGATATTAGAATAATCCTCCACACCATCAAGATGCCCATCAAGGACATGGCCACGATAATAGTCATGGGTATCGAAATAACAATCAGGGATATCAAAAGAGGTCCTGGAATACTGGACCCAACAACGGAGGAGTTCCATCACCACTAGATAACCCACCGCCTCCAGAGAACCGTCCCACAGACAGAGTTTTCTTGGCAAAAGCAACTATGTCAGGATGGTGTAGACTACATAATACAAGTCAGCACTTAGAGTTACAATGCCACGAATTTCAAGTAGTTGTTGATATTTTCAAAGGAGAAGTAAAGAGCACAGAGGGTACTAAGAATCCTCCAACTACTAGATATGAGATAGTCCCAGTGCAAAGATATGACCAGGCACTAATTCTAGAAAATGTCAATGTCGTGTCTGAATATCAAAGTTACGCACCACCAAAAGTCAATCATAAATTCCCACCAGAGTCAGCAAATGGTCCCATGGGGGCATCAAATGATCAAGTTGAAGAAGCTCAATTTTATTCAGAGGCTCAAGTGTATTCAGAAGTTCAGGATGGTTACTCAGAGCAACCTCTTGGCCAAGACAACTACATTTTCCCACCTCTCAATAACAGTGTTTTAGTGGAAGGAAGAAGAGAGGTGCAAGTGTTTCAGACATCTGGAGGAGCAACACCCAAAGTATACCAGAGGACCTACCATCAGAAAGAACCTCTGATGTCATCAATTCCTCTGAATAACTTCTCAACTCCACCAAATCCAAATGTGAGCAACAATCCAAATGTGCCTTGGGATTCTTTGGAGTACAGACAACAAAATATGATACAAAATAGAAATGGACAACAGATTGTCCAGCAGCCGGTCCACTTAATGCAACGCCCACAAAAAGAAAATCTTCCAAGGGATGATATGAGAAGGCTAAGTTCCTATGGGTGAGATGAAGTTAAGAAGATAAAGGTTAGTCTTCCCTTGTACGAGTTAATGAATATTTCAGAGGTCAGAGACACAATCTTGGAAAGTCTATATGAAACACCCACGGTAAAGAACACATCTCAAGAAGCACCTAGTTCATCCAGGAATCCTCTTGTCAACACACAGTCCTGTCCTGTGCAAAACACCAACATGGTAGAAGAGGTGTCTCAAGCGCCATTCAACACTTGGGAGATTCCACAACAGTCTCAAGGTTTTGTGGGGATGGTACAAGGGTCTTCGAGTGAGCCTAAGAAGCCAAAAACTGAAGATAAAAGAAGAGTTAGATTCAATTTGCCTACAAAGCAAAAGCAAGATCAAACATAGAAGGTTGCCTTGGACAAAAGAAATGAAAAGAAGGATACTCCCATCGAGGAAAGAAAGAAACTAGTGGTATTTTGCCAGGGGAAGGATGAGCCTGCCCCATTCTTGGTGTCAGTTAGAATCTTTGGAAAACTATTGCACAGTTGTTTGATTAACTCTGGTGCCTCAAGCAACATAATGCCACTGAAGGTGTGTCAACGATTGGGTATAGTACCGCTTCAAACCACAAAGAAGGTGACCCAGCTAGACAAAACTAAAGTTCCAGTTGTCGGTGAATTGAATAACATTCATATGCAGTTGTCAGTTGATCCCTAAATTCAAAGCTGCATTGACATATCAGTGGTTGATATATCGGACGGGTATGGTATGTTGCTAAGCAAAGATTGGGCCAGAAAGTTAAATGGATATATTGCAACTGATTTTTCCCACATGTGGCTTCCATGGAGAGGAGTCTCGAATCAAATCAAGATCGAAAGCACACTGAGGCTTAAACTGATGATCACTTAGTACAATGAAGGGAATGAAATAATGTTTGTAGAGACTGATTTAGGCTCATATAGGCTGTCAAGCAAGAAGTATTGATGCTACAAAGCCCAGGTGAGGGGAAATGTTTAGAAGATGCCATGACCTCCACTAAAGTTTTAATTGAAAGTGATTCAAGTGATAGTGAGGGTGGAGGAATGTTTGAAAACTTCAGGTATTTTGTCCTAAATAGTGTGAAACAAGAAACAGAGTTGGGTAAGGATGCCTCTATCAAAAATTTACTGTTTCCCAACTAGTGCAGAATACATGAGGCATTTCATTCCGAGATCACTTGTGCCATGTGCAAAGTAGCATTAGAGCAAGTTGCAAGGCTCGTCCCACAAACTTCAGTGCAAGAAAAATATCAAAAGATGAATGAAGAAAAGGAGATTTTAATAGAGGAACTTGTAAAAGATGATACAACTCAGTCTGAGAATGAAGGAAAAGTTCCAGAGGTATACAATCAAGAGGGTACACATGTTCAGTCGCCTAGCACTCCTACAGAGGATCAAGTATGGACTTTGAGGTTCGATGGATCAAAGTCAAAGAAAGGCAATGGAGTAGGATTTGAATTAGCTAGCCTGATAGGAGAAGCTTATTTGGGTGCTTATAGGCTGCAGTTTTCATGCACCAATAATGTTACTGAATACAAATCTTTAATTCATGGGTTGCTCCTTGCAATCCAGAAAGGAGCCAAGATAGTACATGCCATTGGAGACTCTGACATCATGGTTCACCAAGTAAGGAAGCAGTTTGCTTGTCACGACAAGAGGTTGGGTCACTATCGAAATAGAGTATGGGACTTGATAGAAAGCTTTGATGCATTTAATATAAAGCAAGTGTATAGGTCCAAGAATCTAGTTGCAAATTCTCTTGCACAAGCTATTAGTTCATTGGAACCATTAGCTATGGAAGGATTAAAGAAATTTACTGTGGAATTGGTCTCAACCCCTGTCATTCTTGATAACATAAAGAATTTCCAAGTGTTCGATGATGATAAATAAATTCTAGATTTTCTCACATGCTCAGGGGTGTTTGAGGCATAGATCATTGATGAGGATGAGACTGAAGAAGCAAAATTTGATACTGAAGGGATCCTTAATTTGAAGATGAATTTCATTCCAAGAGGAATGGTTGAATTAGAGAGATTATTTGATACTGATAAACTGAGCAGAAATCAGAGCACTCAAGGCAATGATTGTGAAGCTGTCAATCTAGGAATAGATGAACGAGCAAAGAATGTTTTTATTGGGAAAGTTTGCACACCTAAAGAAAGAGAAGGAATCTTGAAGGTCATGAAATAATTTCCAGAGGTGATAGCCTAGGGATACGAAGATTTGAAGACATATGATACTTCATTGATTACACATACAATACCATTGAAGCCAGGCAGTAAGCCATTCAGACGGAGGCAGAGGCCAGTGAATCCACTGCTAGAGCCATTGATTTATCAGGAAGTCAAGAAACTTCTTTCAGCAAGGATTATTTTTCCAGTGAGGCACTCCACATGGGTCACCAATCTAGTACCAGTCAGAAAGAAGAATGGAGAAATAAGGTTGTGTGTAGACTTCTGCAATCTGAACAGAGCCTCTGAAAAAGACAATTATCCCTTGCCTTCATTAGATGAGGTGTTACAAACAGTGAATGGTTCACAAATGATATCCTTCTTGGATGGATATTTAGGATATAATCAAGTGATGGTTGAACAAGAAGATAGATTGAAGATAGTGTTCACCACAAAATGGGGAACTTTTGCGTACAGAAGAATGCCTTTCAGCTTGATCAACACAGGGGCCACTTTCCAACGAGCTATGGACATCGCCTTTCAAGACCTGGTCAGAAAGTGCATAATTATCTGTAGACATGGATGACCTGACTGTGTTCTCAAAGAAAAGAGGAGACCATGTCAAAGATTTAAGAAAGATATTTCAGAGATGCAGAAGATTCGGTGTCTCTCTGAATGCTAAGAAATGTATATTTGGCATCACAGAGGGTAAGTTATTGGGTCATGTCATCTCAGAGAAGGGCATATCAATTGACCCCAAGTGCATTGAATCTATCTCAAGGATTGGCTTGCCAGGTAGTCAAAAAGAATTAAGATCATTCTTTGGCAAGATCAATTTTGTGAGAAAATTTATAACTGGGTTTGCTGAGATAGTGAGGCCACTAAATGAGATGCTAAAGAAAAATGCTAAGGTCGAATGGACTCCACAAACTAGGAAGGCTTTTGAAGAAATTAAACAAGTGATAGTGGATGCACCAGTGCTAGTCAGTCCAGACTACGCAAAGCCTTTCTATCTGTACTCATTTTCCTCAGAGGACACGTGTGTAGCAGTATTGACCCAAAGAATAGAAGAAAAGGATGAACACTCAATTGCTTTTATGAGTGCACCCTTGAAAGAAGCAGAATTGAGGTATCCCAACATTGAAAAGCAAGCATATGCTTTAGTGAAATCTGTCAAGAAATTCAGACATTATATCTTGAGAAGTAAGGTTCACACAATTGTTCCTGACGCCACAGTGAAAACTTTGCTAATGCAAAATGAGTTAGGAGAAAGAAGAGGCAAGTGGGTCACCACTTTGCAAGAGTATGATATAGAAATAAAACCCATGAAGTTGGTCCGAGGACAAGCTTTGGCTCAGACGATTGCAATGGTTGGTCCACAGTTAGTTCAGCAAACATATGTATTGGAGGAAGTGTCTCCCAGAGAGTGGTACAATGACACAGTTTATTACTTGTTGAATCACAGATGCCCTCACCACATGAACCTAGTGCAACGAAGAGCATTAAGAATGAGAAGTCAAAGATTTATGATTCAAGGATCAATTCTTTACAGAAGAAACTATGAAGGGATTTATTTGAGATGTGTAGAAAAACAAGAAGCAAAGCAGTTAATGGAACACTTTCACAAGAAGTTTGGAACGGGACACGGAGGAAGTTTGGCCACAACCCATTAGATCCTGAGAGCTGGATATTATTGGCCTGTGCTCTTTAAAGATACATATGAGCATGTGAGAGCTTGTCACATATGTCAGACAGTAGCAAATAGAGGAAGGAATCCCGCTATGCCTTTGCAACCAGTGATTGAGGTTAGACCTTTTGCAAAATGGGGATTAGATTTTATTGGGATGATTAATCTACCCTCTTTCGGTCAGCATAGATATATTTTGACAGCGACAGATTACTGCACCAAGTGGACAGAAGCTCAAGCCTTGAAGTAGTGCACGTCAGAGGTGGTCATCAAGTTCCTTGAGGATAATATCATCACAAGATTTGGATGCCCTCATGCCTTAGTCAGCAATAATGGTTCAGCCTTCTTCTCACTGAAGTTTTCCAATTGGGCCTTTGAATATGGAATCACATTTAAGTTTTCCTACAATTACTATCCATAAGGGAATGGGCTAGCAGAGTCCACAAACAAGAATTTATTGAATGCCATTAAGAAGTTGTTGGATAAGAATCCTAAAGATTGGCACACACAGCTAAGGTTTTCTCTATGGGAAGATAGGATTAGAACAAAGAGTTCCTTAGGAACGTCTCCATACCACTTGTTCTACGGACAGGATCCTATTTTTCCAATACAGCTGAGGATACCAACTCTCTAGTTTATTCAAGAATACCTCGAAGGAGAAGATCAAGTTCAAACAAGGTTGTCTCAGTTGATGCACTTAGAAGAGAAAAGAGATCAGGCACTTGAGAATTTGGAAAAACACCAGGCAATGGTGAAAAGATGGTTTGATAAGCAAGCAAAGATCAAGTCTTTCTGGATTTCTGGAATTGTTTTATACGGGGACAAGGCCCATGAAAAGAAAGGAGATCACGACAAGTTTGATAAATTGTGGTTGGGTCAATATCAAATTTCTAAAATCCTGGGAGATAATGCATTTAGATTGCGTACATTGACAGGAGAGGATGTCCCATTTCCCGTCAATGGACAATTCCTCAAGCATTATTTCTAGTCATAGGTTCTTCCCAAGAGCCTGCTTTGTAACATAGTTAGATTATGTTTGCTTTCCCGTTCATTTTCTTTCTGTTTGCTTTCCTGTTTTGTTTTTCGCTTTGGTTTGTTTCCCTTTGGGTTTTTGGTTTGGCATTTATGTCCCTTGAGTTGTCCGCTCAAGTGGTTTTGGTTTGGAATGGGCAAGGATTTTAGGGTTTCCAGTTGTGAAGGGGGTGATGATGATTTAATTTTCACAGCATGGTTCTTTCCGCTGGAATTTGTGCAAATTTTTGAAAAGACTAAGGTTGTTTTCCTCCTGTCATCATTCAGTTAGCAATTGAACTCATCTTGGGGGGTTAACCCATTATTGTGTCTTAACACATGAGTCTAAAGATCCTAAATACTTTACCTATCTCCATTCTAAGTCATTTTGGTTTCTTGGGAAGGGTCTTGGCAGGTGAAAATCTTACATCTTGCTTTAGTGCCACTGCAATTCTCAAACCCATTGGAGGCTTCATTTCCTGCCAACCAATCAAGGAATTGACAGAGAAATCAAATGAAGAAAAGTAAATGTGCTTAAAATAAATATCTGAAAAACAAAAGAAAGAGAATGGAACATAAAGGAAATATTATGAAAATATTGGTTTTGGGAACATACGAGTAACTCCACCAGGGCTATGGATGCTCGCCTGGTAGTGGAGCAATATTTGTGAGAATTGTAGCGATAACCTCGTCAGGGCTATGGACGCCTGACTGGCAATGAGGCAATGTCCAGGATGCTTTTGAAGTTAAGATATTTATATAACCTATGGCGGCCGATTCCAGAAGTCAAGATGGTTTAGACATGGAACGAATGCACACACTCACAGGGTCTTAGATGAAAGTGTTATGATCCAATATCGGATTCTTCTACCCTTTTGAGTAAGTGTCCTTTATGTATGATGGTTTGAGGAAGATTAATCAAGGTTCAATTCTTAAAGTGTTTTTCAACACTTTCCCGTGGAGTTGCCAGATGTTGTGACCTTTTCACACATCGCCCCATTCAAAATGGGGACCCCCTAATTTTTGCTCCATTCTGGTCTTTTGGCTTGGGTTTTTGTCTCTCTCTCTCCGTCTCTTTTCTATCTACCTTTCCGGGGATGTCTCCGCCATTGAGCTTAAACATAAAATTTGGCCAAGTCTAAAAATTAGGGTTTCCATCTTTCCTGGTCAGTCTGAGGTCGAATGAAGTGAATAAATTGAAAATAGAGCTTAACATTGATGTCAATGTGCTTCCAATAGGCCTCCACTGCAATTTCATCAAATTCAGAGTACTTACTATTTTTAGTAAGTGTGAAATTTTGAGCATTCCGTCAGCATTTTTGAAATTTCGACAGTCACGCTGCATCCAAAACACATCAAGCTGCTCGTGTGCAAAATTTGAGCTGAAACGGACAACTTACTATTTTTAGCGGTTCAACTTCTGAAGCAAATTTCAAGGCTTAGATGCAGAGTTTTTCAACGCATGTCTGCATATTCCTTCTGCATTTTTTGAGACCTTCACGATGGTATAACATGCAAAGTGAGACAACAACTTTTAGAGTTCAACCTTCTAAAGCTATTTTTAGGGTTTGCATGTCAGGGTTTTCTTTACATGTCTGCATATTCTTTATGGGTTTTTTGAGAGCTTCGCAGTGATGTGACATGCAAACATAAATAATCACTCAATGAAGAACTTACTATTTTTAGCAGGTGTGTCCCAGTAGCCACTTCCCAACACTTCAGAATCAAGAGCTGATCGCAATGCAATAGAAACAAGGACAAACAAAGTTCATTTGATACGCATGCAGAGCAAATTAGGGTTTCCAGCTTTGAGACCTGAAAAGAGGGGTAAAAAGTCAAAAATTTTGAAAACCAGTGTAAACCACTACGATCAGCATCTTTCAAGCTATTTGCTGGTAAAATTTGAGGGAAAACGGAGCACTTACTATTTATAGTAAGTCATTTTGGAAATAGGCTAAAAATAGCAAATCAGCAGCATGCGCCGATGTCGACAAGCAAGTCACATGGTGAGGAGCGCATCATTCGAATTTCAAATCAAACAGAGTTGTGGAGATATCAGAAGCAGGCAGTTTCTATAAATAGAAAATCACCTTCAGAAATGGGCTAAAAATAGTAGGCCAACTAAAAATAGCAGTGTCAACAGGGTAATAAGGTCGTGAGGATGCAGTGTTTAAAATTTCAAATCATTCTAAGCTTCAAAGATGCAAAAATCGAGAGACTTACTATAAGTAGCAGGGCATGGATAAACTGGTAGGGATGAAGGAAAAAGTGACTAGATCTGGAACTTCATCCTGCAACTACCTGGAAATGCGCCCAACTCAAGGAAAAGCATAAAACAATTCTAAGTATGAAACTTCATCTAGCTCCTAGGCTAAAATGTGCCCATGCTTGGAAAGTCAAAGAAAGTCAAAAAAGTTCATCCTGCACACATAGCAAAATGCGCCCACCTTGAGAGTTGATAGCAAGAAAGTTTTCTAAATGTAGAACTCGTCCTCCTCTCCCTCTCAAATGCGCCCAAGTTCAAAGAATTCAACAAGTCAACAATTTTCATCCTTCACCTATGTGGAAATGCGCCCAAATGAGGTCAAGTGAAGACAAAACGAGGAAGTTGAATTCATCCTTCATGCAAGCCAAAATGTGCCCAAGTTGAAGATAGTAAAAGTGAATGTAGGGTGGTGAATAAGGTAAAGGGTGAAGTGAAATACTCCAAGATGTGGTGAAAACAAGGTAAATGCTAGGCATGGTTATTAATCTTCTTCAAGTGCTATGTGCGCCCAAGGTGGTAAGTGCCAAGGTGTTAGAAAATATTGCCAAATTGGGTGAATAAAATGCTAGGCGTTGAGAGCTTGTTTCTCTTCACACATGATGCGCCCAAGGTAGTGACTGAAAAATAAAAGGTGTTGGAATTTTAAATTTAAATATCTTTCAAGTGTGAAACTATTACCAAGGCGTGTGAGGTGAAATAAAGTTGCTAGGCATTGGAGTTGCAAAGTAATCAAATTTTTCCTAAGGCATTGAAGATGGTGGAAGTAAAACATGTGCTTGCAGGAAGATCTTCTAAGTGAAATAAATTTTTCTCACAGGAAAAGTGATCAAAGTTGAATATAAAAATTTCCAAGGAAAAATTTTTCTAAGGCAAAATTTTCAAAGTGATTCAAATTTTTTTTATAAGGCAAAGTATTTTCTTCCTTAGAAAATACGCCTAGACTCTGGAGGTGATAAAAAAAGTTCTTGAAGCATGAGAAAATTTTCTTGCTATGAAATTTGAGAATGTTGACAATGCAGGATGGATTTAAATTTTTCAAGTCAGAGCAACACAGGATGTTCACAAATGTGAGGAACGGGTTTAAATTGATGGAATAATATTTTTCTAAGGTTAGAAATTTAAAAAAATTAAATGAACCCGTTTGTTGTGTACCCATGGATTCATCACTTTTCGGAGAAAATTTTCTTCTGAGTACTGGACATTTGTGATGATAAATGGATTTCCATGTCTCCCGCACTTCGCCGATGCCTTCAGCATGAACAATTTAATCAGTGCTCAAATTGTGAAATTTTCCTAAGGGAAAATTTAAAATCTTCTAAGGCAAATTTGAATAAAATGATTTTTGAAAGGAAGATGCTTCAAACGATGAATTCGAAATGGGTTGCCTAGATGATTTCAATCTAGTTCTTCACAGATGAATTCTCCAGAGTAGAAGAGAAGTAAAATTCAAATTCAAGTTATGGAGCTTCAGCAGGTGAATTAAAAGATGAATTTAAATTAAAAAAATTTGAAAGTAAATTAAAATGTAGTCAAAGTTGAACTTCTAGAAGATTGAGATTCTCAAACAAGTGTCAGAAATGCCAGAGGAGGGAAATTCAAATGAACTAGTGGGAAATTTAATTCACTGGCTAAACTTAGCCTCTTCTAGAAATCAATTTTTGCCATAAGAGCTGAAGCTTATTCATTTCTTCTTCATAGCTGGAGAAGTGCGAATTTGCTCTGAAGTTGAAGCTGAGTTTATTGTTGAAGCTAAAAGTCTACAAGTACAAGAGGGAAGTGTGACTTGGGATTGAATGAAGTGTTGAGTGAAGGGCATTAGAAATTGCTGAAGTAAATAGGCGCCAGGTCATTTGAATGTTGCTGAGTTCTAAAATCTGAAGTTGCTTGAGAATTTCAAAATTTTGCTGGAGGTTGTTGCTGAAGTTCGATATCCACTCTTGGGGCTGCATAGAACATTGTTGAAGTAAAAGATTGCTGAAGAAGTACAAATTTATAAGAGTGAAGCTTGCTAAGTCTGCATTTGTTGAGAATCGAAGAAGTGTGAATTCAAATCTACAGTTGCTGAAAGTGTTGAGATTGCTTAGAAATTTTCTAAGTATTGAAGCTCGAATTTGTTGAAGAAGAAGTTGAGGTTTGCGAATGAGAAATAACATTACAACTTCTTGAAGTCGACTGGAAACCCTGCAAAGTATTTTTTTTATTTTTCTAAGTTAATTTATTGATGAATGTTTATTGTCCTACAGATGGGTGAGGCAAGGGCGACTGGCAAAGACAACAATGGTGCATCCAGGCAAGTTGTTATAAAGAAGTTGAGCAAGACATTTATGCCAGAGTCAAAGTTCATTTTGAAGTTGGGCAAGCTAATGAATACCAAATTGGGCTCCGTCAACCTAGAGACTTTCAAGAACAGAATGTTGGGGATTGGTAGTCATCGACCTTCAACTACTTCGCACAACATTGTTTGAAGCGGATTATATGTAGTTGTTGGTTTCCCACCAACCATCCAGTGTTCAGAGCTGATTATGGAGTGCGCCAATTTCTATGAGAAGGATCATAGGTCAATCATGTCACCAGATGGACAAGTGCTCGCCAATCTCACTCCTACTGCCATTGGTGAAGTTTTCATGATCCTAGTGCATAGAAACATGGTTTACAAATCCAGAGAATGAGCTAAGCGAATGTATGCTTCTACATTCAAGATGCACGAAGATGATCAATACTCACTAGATGAGTAGTCCCAAGCCTTCTCGTACAAAGTTACCAAGGAAAATTATAGCAGATGACTTCAAGTAGAAGTACTGTGATCTCATCATGATGCTGAGGAGTGTTGGACGTTGCCTGCAGTCATTCATTTTTGAGCCCTAGATGTTCTATTACATCAACCTCATGCTGGACGGAAAAGATTACGTCAACTGGGTTGTGATGATCAATGACAATTTGCATGAGCAGCTCTTGAGCTTAAGAAGAACAAAGATGTTCTATATGAGCTCTTACATCATCTACTTGCTGGCTCGTATGATGAAGTATCGAGGAACTTCTTATAAGGAGCCTGTTGGTTGTGGCTCTCACCAGTTTAAAATCCATGAGGCTTGTCTACAGTTACACTTGGCTAGTACCACTCATTACAAGTGTGTCAATGATGCCTTCACCATGCATATCATGAGATTGCTTCAGGAGCAGATGCATCACAGAATCTAGATAGAAACCCAGGAATTGATTGAAAGGTATGGGTGCTAGTTTATACAATTTCTAAAGTTTTCTTACATAAGGTTGCAAGGTTTTTCATCATACCCATATAGGCTACCTAAGTACACAACCAATAGAATATTGATGTTAGAGATATATAGGCAATTGGTTGCCTATGATAAGATTTAGAAGAAAAAGAAGAAGGGAGGTGTTGACTTCCCGATTGTCATGGGAAACTCGGATGAAGTGTTTCCTTCATTACAGGCAGCCAGAGAGCCCGAGAGTGAGCTTCAATTCTATCACTTTTCATATCACACCAGCTAACAGCACTATGATCCACATAATAACATCAAATGGGTACTGTCAAAGGAGTTTAAACACAAGGAAAATATTGAGGATTATTGGGTTGATGCATTAGATGAGGTTGAAGTCAGAAAAAGAATGTTCTCTCGCTTGCCAATTAATATGATCAAGGAGTGTGAAGTTGTTCCAGTTCTAGACCAGGTGAATGAGGATATGGACGTTGTCCATCTAGATTATGCAGCAGTGAGAGATACTCCGCTTCTACTCTCGGATTGGTCAGAACCAGAGGTTATTGACTTGGACACACTTTCTATTTGGGTCTTGACATTCACTAGGGCATGGGTTGACAAGCGTTTGAGCAGGTTGAAGAGTAGGTCGATTGCTTTTACTTACAACTTGATGGGAGATCACAGGACACCCACCACCAATAGGAAGAAACAAATCACATGAGGTCCAAAATCTAGAAGAAAGGAGCCAGTTCAGCAGGAGCCCATTCATCCTGAGCCTCCATGCATTGCAGTTGAATCACCCACACCATTGGAGACACATTCTCCAAGCATACAGGAGGTCTCTTTATTTGCTAATCAAAGGAATGCATTGAATCATGTGCAAGTAGTATAGGAAAATAATCATCCACCATGGAGAGAATCAGTTGGCCACAGCATCAACGTACCTGTTAGAGTTGATCAGCAGGATGATGAGGGGACTACTACTAACCCTCAGTTTTAGCAAGAGTTAGAGGTGGCTTTGGATGATGATGAGATAGTTTCTGGAGACACTCAACCACTTGAGGACGATGAGCCTCGACAGAATGATATAGAAGGTTAACAAGATCAAAAAGTAGAGGCATAAGAATAGGAGCCATTTGATATACTGTATACAATACCTGATTGGCTCAGCGATAGGATGAGAAGAAGCCCCAGCAAAGAGATTGATCCAGCAGTTGAAATGGAAGAGTTCTTGAACAGGATTAGTGCACCTCCACAAAAGAAGAAAGCACGGAAGTTTTCAAAGATCTCAACTGATGAGGATGGTTCTCGCACTCTTCACGTTGCCATGCCACAGGTTGATTGTGACTAAAATGAGGCAATGCCAGAAAACTATGTGGTCACAACTTCAGAGTTAGGATGCCCCACAGGTGCACAAATTGTAGAAGAATGAGATAACTCCAACCTCACCCTCAAGAATAGGTTATTCAAGAAGGAAGGAAAGTACAAGAAGTTGAAACGAGAGCATAAGGCTTTGATAGGATATGTGCAGCAGTTGTCTCATTCTCGTGGGTAGGAGATTCCAGCGATAGAGCCTCCAGCAAAGATACCTAGAGAATCAATCAGTGGCTTGTTGGTGTTAGGGAAGATGGCACAGGAGGCAGACAAGTGGGTCACAGGAGTTCGTGCTTAGACAAAAAAATTTATGGAAGACCTTGCTCATGCTTTTCAGTAGGCTTCTAGTATTTTGGCACGGATGGAGATAGTTGATCGAGCCTGGGGTGATGCTTTTGTCTATCAGAGAAAAGTAATTCAACGTCTTGAGGCATTAAGGCATGTTCCTTTGAGGTTGTTGGTTGATGGAGGGGTCATTCAGGAGAATGACAGGTACGAATTTTCTAGATGGTATTCTTTAGCAATCACGGGACGTGGTTTCTTCGACGTAGCATAGGCAAATTTAGCCAGGGAACAGAAGGCTATGGCCAATATCATTGATGGAGTTCAGAATACTTTCGAGGCCATATTTGCTAGGCGATTGAATCTAGATGAGGTAGATGTTGATAATTTGAGGGGTAGGTTGGTGCCTTTCTTTTCAGAGGTGAAGACCTTCATACAAGATGATTTCAAGAACACTTCTACTTTCTCCACCTTGATCTAGAGCATGCAGGATTCCCTAGTTTCCTAGAGAAAATCTTGTGCAAGGCATGAGCAATCTGTTATAGTATTGGAGTTCCAACTTGATTGCATTCCACCCATTTCAGTTCAGGAGGGTTGAGGTTGTGCTTGGCAGATTCGTTGAGTTTGCAAGCAGAGAGAAGGAGAATGGGAATGCACTACTGGACGATGATCTTCTAGAAGACTGATTGTGGGCATTAATTAACTTTACTATTTTGGGAGTGAGTGGGAATCTTTGCTCATTTATTGCACCACTCCCCATTCTGACAGTTTTTAGGGTTAGGGCTGAGGTGGCTTAATCTTAGCCACTCTTCTTATTGTAATCTTAGCCTTCCATTGGACTAGGCTACCTATAAAAGGGGGAGTCCCCCTCATTTGTATCTCATTAGATCATTAGACATCATACTAGCATTAGATTTGGAGAGTATAGCTTAGCATAGTGTGGAGAAGAAAAAAAGTTTTCCCTTTGAAAACTTTTGTGGAGATTGTTGTGTAAGACTTTCATGATAATAGATCTTTTCATTGATGGTGGAATTTATCTTTTTCATGGATAGCTAGCAAAGTCTCTTCTTCCTTTCGGATCCAATTAGCATAAAGTAGTATAATTTTCATTTCATGCAAATAGTTTACTTTGATGTGTGGCGTTTTATTGAGGTAGCTTCATTTTATTCCATACCACTAGCAGCTTGTTGATGGCAAGTTCGCCTTGCGTGGTCCATTGGAGATTATCTTGAGTTTAACTTCGATTGTGATTTGTATACTTATATGCATCATCTTGATGGTATATATATGCTAAATTATAATTTGAATATCTTTTTCTATCCCTTTGAAGATTGCATTAATTTTGTTGAAGCTGTCTGACATGAGGCTAGGTGAAATTCGGTTGAAGTCTGCCGAAATTGAGCTCCACATATCCTGCATTTAGAATAGAATACAAGTTTCTTAGGCCCAACACTCATTTACTTTCCACACATTCCTAGTTAGCTTTAGAAAAACATACTTTATTGCCAAATCATACGTGAAAATCCCCTTCAAATCATCCATCTACTATTAACTGCAAGAATCTTGAACAATTGTATAAGTCCCCTCATGAAAATAGCAATTCACATCAAGCCAACTGAGGGTATTCTAAGTATTTCGGAACCTTGGAGTTGAACGTACGAACTTTCTTGCAATCTTAGCATGCGGAATACTTTGATCAAGAGAGAACGGAGTGGCCTTTGGACTATTTTGTTCTGCTGATTGGTGCGGTCATAAAAATCACATCAACATTGGGATTTTTAAAAGGGACAATTACCTTATGTTTTGATAACACACATAAATGTGATGCATCAGGGTATTAAGAACTAGGATGACGTTGTATTTAGTGTGATGGACTTTGACTCAAAAATTAGATAGGAGTACTCTTATTCACACCTGACATACGGAAACCTTGCTAGGATGCATTTCTGAAGTTTCAAACATCTCAGACCAAAACACAGAAAGGTATAACCTATCAATGCAATAGTCAACAAGCTGCCCAAAACACCTTCCACACACACCTAGAACAAAGCAAGTATTTGCCAAGGTTATATTACAAGAACGTCCAACAAGCACAACAAATAAAAGATAATGATCATTTCCCCATTCCTTTCTCTCTAAATTGTTTTGATTAGACATCATCGAGAGGTCATTAGAATGAGCGCAATAAGATATATCAAAAGAAAAGATCAAGTACACAAAAAATCCAGTGTTCTTCATACCACAAGCCAAAGGGATGTGTTTTGATAGGATAAGAATCCAAGGTGATATCCAAAATGATGCCCATTTTCGGAACGATATATCCTAGGACATGCATTGTATAGGTTGATGATGGTTTGATAAGTTGATTGATAGGTTGTTGATATAAGGTTGATTGACATGTTTGAAAATGATTAAGAGTTTGATTTTGCATTTAAAAGTTTGTTGCTTTAATTTTGATTTTGTGTTTGAAGTTTGCTTTTGTTGATTGTTGTGGTTGTTTATGTTTGTTTTGCCAAAGGATGAAGGTGATGATCAGTTTATTATGGATGATATATTATTTTGAGTGAAAGAGAGATGAGACGGATGGATTTTTTCAAATATTTGGGTGTTTTTGACATTTTTGGAATGTTTTGAGGCTGTTTTTGGTATTTTCAAGATTTTATAAATGTTTTGATTTTATTTTTTTCAAATGTTTTTGGATTTTGTGAGATTTGATCATTTTTTTTGGATTTTTCACTCGATTTTGATGATTTGGATATAGACATGTGTGATGATATCAGTGCTCTATTTGAGATTTTGTTGAAAACCAAGCTAAGGTTGATTGATTAGATAGATGGATTGATGATGATAACATTGTTGATAATTCACAACAATGCCAAGATAGTGTTAAGCAACACGAGGATTAGGATGGATATCCCAAGATGATAAGGGATTGATGATGATAACATTGTCGAGGATACACAACAATGCAAGGATAGTGTTAAGCAACACAAGGATTAGGATGGATATCCCAAGATGATGGATTGATTGGATTTGGTTGATCATGATTGATGAAGCTTGATTTTGGAACAAAAGATGTTTTGGATGATTTGATGTGATGTTTGACGTGCAAATTAGATGCGAATGATAGTGATTGTTTGGATTGATGTTCGATGAAAGATAAAGCCAGATAAGGAACATCTTCTTGTCAAAATATTCCATGGGCTAGTGATTTGGATTTTGGATCACAAATGCTTGACCAATTTGATTTCATGATTTGCCAATGTTCAGATCACCACATAAGTTGGAGGATATATGTTAAGATTTTTTCCCGAAGCAAGATGTAAATATCTGCCCCCAATGTCTACAATGTATGGAACACCATGGATGGATGCTTGGATAGATGTATGGGTGTATGGATATGGCAAGCACGCAAAGGGTGCCAAGGATTATCTTGTAATAAGATAAGGTGCTCAAACAAAGGAATGCTCATTTGGATAATGCTTCATGGCTCAGATAATGTTGGGTAGGATAGGATCAATGAAAATGGCCCATGTCAAGATGTCTACCATAAGCCAGTGTAAAGTGTGCACAAAAATTTTTCAAGATCAAGATAATTTGGACTGTGGATGTAGATGGATAAAGATGGATTGGATCAATGGTTCATGGATGAATGGATTTATTATGGCTAAGATGGATGGAATGTTGGATTTATTATGGATGGGATGAGATGCTTTCACCTGAAATAGTGCACACAGTTACTCGATTCTACACATGATGCATGTTTTCTAGGTTTTCATCATGGTACCTGCCCAAAGCACTGCCCATGCGGTTTTCACTAGAGGACGATTTTTATCTTTACTGTTTTCATGATTTCTTGATTTTTTTGAATTTTCACATTTTTTTGATTTTTTTGGTTTTTCTAAAAGATGTTAAGCTCATGTTGAACCGCCTGGTGTTGTCAATGTAGATGCTTCTATCATAATGTGCCATCAATATCCTACTTGAAGAAGTTGTTTTGCCAAGATATGTGCATTTGAATACAATTGTTGTGATTCCTGATCTGCTTTGTTGATATTGGGGTTAACTTTGTCTTTGTGTGCACAACACAATAGAGTGCCTTCTGAATCCTTATGATGAAGGGTAGCTGCCAATACCTAGTCAATGTGAGAACTGAATATCATGTGTGGAGGGGTGGATGGAGTGTGTTTAGGGATAAAAGATGGATTGGTTGACAGTTTGGAAACTTTGACTCTCCAAACTTGGGAAGATGAGCAATGATGGGTGGATACGAAAGTGTGCATGGAATTAGGACCAACTACTTGATATACTTTGTACATCACTTGGGAAGCCTGATTTTGCTTGTGCAGACATCTTTGAAGGATACTTTTCCCTTTTTTATTTTTCCCCATAGTTTCTTTGACTAATGGAGTTTGATAGGGATAATCTTTCTTTGTATTTTTTGGTATCCATATGTATTTGTTTTGTTTGATATGCTTCTTCGCTTCTTTTTCTTTGATAACATTCTTTGTGCTTTGATTCAAAACCTTCTTTTGTTGTTGGTCCCAATTCATGGATGGAGTGATGGGTGGATGAAGATTCATGATGTGGTTGGTTGTAGTATCGGCATTGGTTTCATCATAAGGATTCTTTGCGCTCCCTATGTTGATGTTTTCTTGAGACATAATTTCCCCCAGTATGGTGGTAGTGGAACCTTCGTTTCTTGATTCTGCTTGTTTCGAGATGTCTTGTTCAGTAAGCATGCTCTGATAAATGTTTATTGTAGATGATGTTATTTCAATTTGTTGCTTTGCTAACTTTGGAATGTCCTATTCTGTCTGACATGTTTCTTTGAGTTGATAATGCTAGATATCTTCATACATGATGTCCTTAGTCTGAATTTGGGATATATCTGATTCTGATGTTGATAACTTTTTTTGACTATAGGAATCAATAACCCGCTCTTTTGTGTAATAATATCAGGAGTAAAGGAATCATGTTCTGAATGAAGATCATCTACGTGTCCATTCATAGAAAGTATCTCATGGGTAGATGGAGGAGTATGTACTATGTGGGTATGATCATCTTGTGTAGATAGGAGAGTGTGCATTAGATCATTGTAATATCTTGGAGATATGAATTCTTGATTTTAAACTATTAGAGTAATAATTTATTCCACTTAATTAATTATATCATATTGGTTAATTAATTCACTTATTCCTTTAGTTACTTAAGCTAAACTTAGGCACATTAATAATTGATTAATTATTAAGTGTGCACACTAGGGTTTCATTTAGGGTTTCCCTTTTAGGGTTTCTTGATCTCCTTCATAAGGATTGATCTCTTTGTAATAATTGATTCTTTTTAATGCATTTTTACTTTGAGGTTTACAGAACATCTTCTTTGGTTCTACATGTATTTTTCATGTGACAGGTGATTGCATGTAGGTGATCTTGGTTTTTAACATGGTATCAAAGCTCCAAACCTGTAGCTGCCTATTCATGATCTAAAGATATGGCCTTTCACTGAGTTTCTAATGCAAGGGTTTCCATAGGCATCTTTTTTGCAAGACCTGAGGGTAGCCCTTTTTTTGGATACTTTGGGCTCAAATGAACACCGCCATCGGGTTCGCAGTGCTCCAAAACCCTAAGATCGACTGTCGTTTTACACAAATTTGAGCAGTTGCAATGAGAGGAAAAATTTTTTAAGGGCATGCAGATCTGTAAAAATATGGGCCCTTTTTGTCTCGCTTTTCATGCCATGCGAAAGGTATAGGGTTCTCATTTTTTATTCTGGTTTTATTTTTTTTACAGAATTTTTTTAAATATATATATATATGTATCAAAAAGCAAAAAATTTAAAATCTTTTTGAATTTAAAAAAAAAAAAAGAGAATTTTTTTGTAAGGCTTTAAAAGCATACGGCTACAGGGTATGACGTACCTTGCTACGGCTGGGCCATAGGCCTGCGAACAGCAAGGCGGCATGGCCCTTAGCCGCAGGCCTTTCAAAACCATCAGTCTTTCAAAAAAACTGGCCGCATCTTAGCGAAATATTCTGCTACCTCAAAATTCGCCGACAGCTTTCAAAACCGGCCCACATGCAATGCGACGGTGCCAGTACCGAGGGAATATTCCCTCCCCAGATTCCTATACCCTCAAAATATTCTGACAGACATACAGCATATTCTGGGCCCGTTAATATTTTTTCTGACAAGGGGTTTTTTTTTTGCCCTGATGGCAAGATGGTCGTCAAATTTAAGCTCACTTTTTTCTGACGTCAGCATGATGTCATGATGACATAATCCATACGGCCGGCCCTTTTTTCCACCTCCTAGCCCTGATTTTTCCTAAAGGAGCAATTTTTTTCTTTTGGTCATAACTTGGGCATACGGGATCGAAATCGGGCAAACGAGATATCGTCGGAAAGCTGGTTCCGAGCAGTTTCTTGTAGTGCAATTTATTTTATAGTATTTTTCTGTTTTATTGCATTTATTTTTGTTTGAAATCAGATGTTTATTTTATGCTTCCAAGCTCATAACTTTTTGCCACGATTTCTTATTTTCGCTATCTTTGTGGCATTGGAAAGGTATTAAGGAGCTCTATGTTGCTGTCCATGAACATTTTATGTATCTATCCTAGGTTGATTGCTTAGTCCAGATTTGTCCCGATGGGTTGTTTGGAGATTACTTGGATGTTTTGGCAGTTGGGAGGGTGAATCTTGCATCTTTGCACTTTGTTTTCAGTAATACATCTTTCAATAATTGTTTGTTGCTTCATAGATTCCAGGGTTGTTCCCATTTGGATTTTTTGAGTGTTCCGAGGCATCGGGTCTGCTATCACTTTTTTCATGATTCCTTGAGTTAATCAATGACTCTCATCCGGTTTCAATAGTAGATAGAAGAATCTTTCCTTGCTTGCCAGATTTCAATTCTAGTGTTACTCTACAAAATTCTTCCAGTGCTTCTTTGCAGCATGTCATCTCATTGTAGGGGGGTTTTGTCCCACTGGTATTTTCCTTCTCTACCTCATTCTTGCATTTGTAAATGGGTACCTAATCAGGCCTAGTTGTTCGGACCCATCTTTGCTTTCATGCATCTTATTCTAGTGTTTTAGCTTCTTCCTAAGTTCATCTTAAGGGGGGATGTTCGAGTAATAAGTTATTCCACTTAATTAATTATATCATATTGGTTAATTAATTAAGTCACTTATTCCTTTAGTTACTTAAGCTAAACTTAGGCACATTAATAATTGATTAATTATTAAGTGTACACACTACGGTTTCATTTAGGGTTTCGCTTTTAGGGTTTCTTGATCTCCTTCATAAGGATTGATCTCTTTGTAATAATTTATTCTCTTTAATGCATTTTTACTTTGAGGTTTACAAAACATCTTGTTTGGTTTTGCATGTCTTTTGCATGTGACAGGTGATTGCATGCAGGTAATCTTGGTTTCTAACATGAATGATTTTGGAATTGCTTTTGACATGCTTTGGATCAAGTTCTTGACATGGGTAAATTTTAAAGGATGGATTTCTTACAAAGGTTTCTTGGATATCTTCATTAGGCATAGGAAATTGCTCAATATCTTGTTGATATTTGAGTGAATTTGGATCAAGTGTTGAGTTGAAGATTCCTTCAATATCCACAATCATGAGGTCAAAGAATGTCAATATGTCGTGGATAGGACCATTGCTAGACTTTGGTGAGAGATGTTGATCATGCTTTAGAATAAATTTTTGAGATATGTCCTCTAACTCATTAGGTGATGTAGAGACATTTTCAACATGGTCATTGGTTGATGGATTGTTGATTACAAGATCAAATAATGTTAACACTCCTTGAAATGATCATTGTTGGATATTGTTGAGAGATTCTTATCATGATCAAAAAGTGACTCTTGATATATGTTGATTTGATCTTTGGATGAGGTAGAAACATCTTCCATGTGTTCGTTGATGGATAGGTCTTGATGAATGTGATCATTGACTTGGAGTGATACATGGAGTCGTTAACATTTTTTTGGGATTTTGAACAACATTTGCTTGTTGGGATTGGTATTGGGCTTGAGCTTGCACTTGCGCTTGAGCCTAGGATTGTGCTTGTTGGGCTTGTAGTGTGGCTTGGACAACTTGAGCAGCTTGTGCAATTTGTTGAGCAACTAGTTGTGTAGCTTTTTAGTTTTCATTTTGTTGGAGTGCCTTCTGATAAGTAGCTTGTAACGCAATGCTATATTGGTTTGATGTGTTTGGTTTGGGTGGTGGTGGTGGCAGAGGTAGTTTTGGAATAGTTCTTGTTGTGGTGATAAGAGGTATTGTCGTATTGATGATTGGGATTTGAGTGGTGGATGGTGTGATCAATATGATTGGTCCTTCAAAGACCATGTTTTGATGGATGATAGACAATGTGTTGGTTGCTTGTGCTATGGGGATGGTTTCCATCTGTTCTTGCAATATTGATGGCAAGGGGGGAGGATTTGGTATGATACCTTGATTGATGGTTGGGAGGATGTTTTGGATGAGCGGTGGTAGCGAAGGTAGCCCCAAAGAAAGAGCTAATATGGATGTTAATGGCAAGGGTGGGAGTGGTGGGAAAGTGAGTGGCATGCTCCCTTGGGGAAATGATGATGTTTGATCAAAAGTGCCCCCTGGTCCAAATAAGTCACCTTCTCCTTGTGAGGTCATAGGGAGAGAGGTTTTAGGGGTTGTGTGAAATGATGATGATGGTTCATTAGGATTATGAAAGGTGATTGGGACATATGGGTGTGATGGATTTTGAATAACATTCGTGTGATTTTCAAACATATCTATCCAAAATTTTACCAACTGTGGATTCAAAATGTTCATGTTTGGTATAGTTGTACTTGGTATATTCTCATTTGGCATGTATGGATTTGGTGGGATAATGTTTTTTTGTTGAAGACTCATGCATTGAGTATTTGGTTGATAGATTTTTAAGTTTGGACTTGGATTTAAATCTACCATCAAAAAAGGTGTTCCAAGATCTAGATTGGGAATCCTCACATTTGTTGTACCATTGAGGTTTGTAGGAGATAATGATCCCATGTATTGATTGTATAAACGTGAGTTTTGAAAATCAATTGGCATTGTAAGGCTTTGATAATTTGGTTGGTTTAGACCGCTTAGGATGTATGGATCAAGTTTATATTCCATGTTCTTCTTGTGTTTTGTCCTTGTTGTAAAAGTGACCTCTAAGGTGTTTAGGACCAATGATGAGATGAAGGATGAAAGGGGTGAATGATATGGGTGTTGATTTTTTAGGAACTTTGGATCAATGCTAGACTTTAGGATTTGATTTTGATTGGTTTTGATTGGATAATGAACTTGTAAACCCTAAGATAACAGGTTGTGATCATTAGGATAAACCTTTTCAAAGGTGTGCTAATTTAACTAGATGTATGAGAAAGGATGCATTCCCATACTCCTAATTAAACAAGGTGATTTTTATTTGGTTTAAGGATGTACCCAAGTCTAGATAATGATGTTTCCAAAGCTCTAAAGTTGCTTGTGGGATGGGATGATAAATGTTTGAAATGGATGAAGTGTTTGATTTTGATCCTAAATGAACCTAAGAAGGACTTGTTTACAAGGCCAAGGTTTTGAAGAACATGCTTTTCCCTTCAAACCAAAAGATCAATGTTTTCTCAAAAGAGCATAATACAAAAGATACACAAGCACATGTGTGGGGTTCAATTGATTTCATTTTGATTAGTGAATTTCTTTTACCACAAACACTTTCTTGATTAGATTTTCAAACTAAATGTACAATGTCCTAACTTCTTTGAATCCCACAAAGTATGTTATGTGGAAATTTGATGAATTTAAGGCAAGGGTTACCTATTGTTTATCTTTAGTAGGATAATTGAGATGTAGATCCAAGTGTTTAGAAACCTCTAAGGATCAAATCCCAAGGGCAAGCAATAACACATGAATTTGGTCAATTGTATTTTCCTCCTAAAGGGTTTGAAATTTTGAAGATGATCTTAAGTGTTTGTTTCCAAATGTTTTCAAATGTAAGCAAAGATTTTTTTCACCACAAACAAGCACAACCTTATGGATATGAAAGATAATATTTGTTGAGTCCCCACTTGGACAATTCTAGCTACACTTATCTTTAGTGAATGGTTAGATGCTTGACCCCACTGGCTCCCCTCCATGGCACTCACTTATACAGGACAACCAAGTATCAACACCCATGAAACTCCCATGGCATGCTTTCCATTTCTAATAAAGACCATAAAAGTGTGGGGAAGCTTCAGAACGACCGTTCTTGCACCAACAAATAGATCAAGGATTTTGGGAATTCTAAAACAAGGGTTTTAATTCGGACTTTCTGTTCATAGGAGTTGACCCAACATGGTGAGAGACCATTGTTTCCCTTCTCGTCAGAGCCAACCGTGTGATATTGGTGTTTATTCCAATACCCACATTTATATCCCAATAGGAAATACTCTCAAGTTCAAAGTGTTACCGATTGAGTCGTTCCCTTGGGTGAGTACTTTTTTTCCCCAAGGCAGGCCCTCTAAGATAAACAATAGCAAGTAAATGTATTCATAGTTTGATCAACCTTCATTTAGAAACAAAGGGATAACACATGCAATAGATTTAATCACACTCTCACAATTTTGTTCAATTTTAAATGCAAATTGAAGTGTGTATGGGAAATTATTTACGCAACTTAATGTCACCAAAAGCCTTTTGATTCTCAAGATTGTCGTGAGGCATGAGAGAAGCGCATACGTCTTTTGATGATATTAATTTGTGTACGTAATTTCAAAACAATGCAAACACTTTTTTATTTTAAATCCTCAAAGCAAAAGTGAATTCGTTTTAAATCACCAAAGTAAGTGTGACAACTTTCCTTGTTCAATTTTTTAATCCCAAAACAAGCTCCAGTAAATTTGAGTCCTAATGTTCTTTTTAAGCCCTTTTGTAACACGAATTCAAAATGTTCTTTTTAAAGCCCAAAATAAAATTAGTAAGTCCTAAGCATAAAAAGATGATAAATTTTTGTTTGAGAGGAATAATGAATCCTCCAAGAGTGTTAAACAAACAATAGAGTGTTTTAAAAAACTTGTTTTAGTGAAATTACATCATCATGCTTCTCTTCCTTTTCATCCTTGATCGATCCAACCTACAAAAAAATCAATTATATTCTACAAAAACAAAGGTCAATAAGGCAGAAAACAAACAAAAGAACCATAATTTAAAAAAGAGTGCATGCTATAAATAAAATTTCACTTCATACTCCCCTCTAGCAGTGCAATCCAGCAAGGCGTCATAGTTTGATTTCACCAACGGTGCTATATAGTGTCGCTTACCAATCAACATCACTCTACAACCAAGCCAGTGAGCCTAAATGTGTTGCCCTTTTGGCCAGCGATGCAGTTTAGGTTTTTGAAAGATTCTCATGGGTCAAACAGGTTCAGTGGCGTAGTTTAAAATTCAAAATTCTAGGTGGGAGGACAAAGGTGTCGCAGTTTAAAGTTTTAGTTGTTCCATATAGAGACGCTGGAGAACCAGCGGTGCTGAACAGTGATGTTGAGCTTCTAGCAGCAGAGTTTTCTTGTAGACAATGAAAAACACAATTTTTTTGACAAAAAGATGATTAGAAAATGAGATTCCCCTCCCTCTAGCACCAAATGTATGAACCTAGATCCTAAACTTGCAATAACGCAATAAGCAAACAACAAATTAGATCGAATGCAAGCTAGAACATAGGTTCCTCAAGAAATTCATTTAGACTGCAAAAGGTAAATGAAATGAGATGAAGAATACAAAAAAACTTAAAACATATAAAGCAAAGTAAATTCTCAATCCCTGAGGGAATTGGTGTCAATTTAATGTGAAAATTGGCCCTTTTCGAACTCCAATGATGCAATGGTGATTTGGTGATGGAAGTTGATCTACTTTGATGAAGAGTGATGAGTGCTCCAAGATGAAAATCTGCATAACCTAGCTATAAATTTGAAAGTATGGATGAAGATTGCTAAATATTTGAGCACAGTAAGTTTACTCAAATTATGGATGATAGAAATGAAGGATGAGCTCTCTATTTATATAAAGAAAGAGTTGAAGATTGAAAGAGAGGATGAATGTGGGATAAAATATAAGCCAATGACATGATGCCACTTGTCAACATGTGAGAGGATTAAGGTTGATCACATTTTGATCAATGTGCAAGTTTGAAATTTGAATTTGAAGAAGTGACATGTTTAGGGGGGATGAAAGAGGAGTTAAATGCCACTTGGCTCAATGCACAAGGACATGTAAGAGATTTTAAATGCTTTGTTGGATGTACATGTCTATTTGGGGGGAGATTTCAAATTTGAAGAATATTCCCACTTGGATGTCTTTTTTGAATGAAAATAGATGATTTATAAATCAATTAAATTGATTTTCATGTGCAAGTTGTAAAATCTAGATGATTTAAGTGATTAGGATAAGCATTAATCATGATTTGATTAATTTAAATGATGTTAGTTGATTTGACCATTTTGACTTAGATTTTAGGATTTAAATAACTCAAAATGAGAAGAGAATGATTTAGACTTAGTTAAATAAATGTTTTTGATTTATTTAACCAAAGGGGGTGATGTTAGATTAAATTAGATAAATGTTTGATTTATTTAATTTAATTAGATGAACTTTAGAGATTTAATCAAATAATATGGATAATTTAATTAAACAAAGATAGGAAGATGAAATGACCTAGCTAATTACACAGAGACAATGATTTAATTAAATTAAGGGATTTATTTAATTAAAAGGGGAATTATGATTACTTTAATCAAATAAGGCTATTCAATTAAATGGTTAGACAGAGGAATAATTCAGGATGAAGCGATGTTAGTAGATCAAGATCGAGTGTGATATCAATTCATATATTTTTCGTGTCCACAATGTGCGAGTCCTATGTATGAATCTTGTTCAGATTTTTCTAAAGCAGAAGCAAAGTGTTAAGAAGAGTGAAGAAGAGTGAAGACGTGTTCATGTGCATAACAAGAACTATAATCAGGCATCAGCATATGCTATTTTTCTCAGTTCAAATCCTATGGATGTAATTTAATCTTTTGTAAGACAGTGTGTCTACCTTTGGGTAGTAAGCCTTTTGTATTTGAGTAGTGATCTCTAGGCAGTGCACCTGAATGCATGTGCATTCCCCATTCATATTTCTTTATACTTTTAATAGGGTATAATCTTGTAGACTGACCTCCACCATGGTTTTTCCCCTAACAAGGTTTCCACATAAAAAAATCTTGGTGTTATATGTGTTTATGATGTGTTGTTGAGTTATGCCTTCATGGTTATTGATCAGATCTAAGAATAAGGTTAATAAGTTGAATAAGTTTGAAATTCTTTGACAACTGATTCACCCCCCCTCTTAGTTGTCTTCCCTTGTGTTTCCATCAATTGGTATTAGAGTAGGTTCCTTGGAAGAAGCTTAACTACTTGAGGTGATCTGGGATGGCAACATACAAGAAGGATAGTTCAGGATTTGATGGAACAAATTACTCTTTGTGGAAGACTTGAATGGAGTGACATCTGAGATGCATTGGTGAACCCTACTAGATAATTACAACCAATAGGTATGTTATTCCTCAAAATGGCCCTACTACTATTGCTAAGCTTAGGAATGTTAAGCACAATATGAAGGCTAAGGAAGCATTGTTGAGTGCTTTGACTGATTTTGAGATGACAATTGTTATGGATCTAAAGACTACTTATGAGATCTAGAAAAAGTTGGAAACTTTGTATGAAGGTGATGCTAATGTGAAGATTGCTAAGCTACAAAGTCTAAAAGGGAAATATGAAATTTTGAGAATGGGTGATGATTAGAACATTACTACTTTCATGCAATGAGTGAATGAACTTGTGTGTGGTATCAAATGTGCTAGTGTATAGTTGGAAGAATCAGAGATTGTTGCTTGAGTGCTTAGATCCTTGCCTATTGCATACAAATTCAAAGCTACTACTATTGAGGAGCTCTGAAGTATAACAAATGTAACTATAGATTTTTTGATTGGTAAGCTTACTACTTTTGAGTTGAGTGAATTTAGTGATGCTCTTCCTAAGATAGAATCTGCATTCAAGGCTACTACCTCTAGAAGAGATAAACAGAGATATGATCTAGGTGAAATTTCTCCTAGAAAGGTATTCAAGTATGAGGAGGAAATGAGAGAGATTGAAGAAGAGGAGAGAAAGCTAGAGGAGCTTAAAGAACATATTGTAAAAAGGGAAGCCAGAGGAGAAAGTAAGTATAAAGGAAAATTTCCTATTAAATGTTTTTTTTCCAATAAGATAGGTCATTTTGCATCAAGGTGTCTGAAAAGAGTCCCTAAGCCAAGACATAACAAGCCTAGATTTCAAAGAAAGTGTTATTATGTTGCTGATGAAGGTGTGACAAATGATGAATCTGATAAAGGGAATGTAAGTGAAGATGAATGGGTAATTATTGCTATCAAGGAAAATGATCCAACCCCTATTAAATCTATTAGTTGCTCAAATGTGGAGAAAGCTCTAACTGCTTGAATTGAAGAGAAAGATGAATGAGCAATTGAAAGTGGATGCTCGCATCACATGACAAGTGATAAAAGCAAGTTTTTGAGTCTGGAAAAGTATGATGGTGATGCTATAAGATTTGGTGATAACAAAGCTAGTGTAATCTGTGGTATAGGATCCATTTCTCTTGATGGTAAGAATAATATTGATGATGTTCTTTATGTGGAAGGTTTCAATCATAATCTCTTAAGTGTTAGAAAGATGGTTGACAAGGGATACAATCTTCAATTCAAGAATGGAAAGTGTAGAATATTGGGGAGTTCTGGAAATGTGATTGCTTCGAGTACAAAAACAAAAGGTAACATCTTTCACCTGAATGTTGCTAGTAAAATTTGTTTGATTGCTCAAGTTGATGAAAGTTGGTTGTGGCATAAGAGAATGTGTCATGTAAACTTTGAAAATATTGTTAAGATAAGTTCTACTTAGGAAATGAGAGATCTTCCTAAGTTGGTAAAGCCTACTAATACTATATGCAAGGAATGTTAGTTAGGGAAGAAAACAAGAATTTCATTTTAGAAAAAATAGTATTGTTCAAAAGAAGTGTTGGAGCTTGTTCATACTGATTTGTGTGTTCCTTCTAGAATCAAAAGCTTACAAGGAGATAGGTACTTCATGTTACTTATTGATGATTACTCTAGATTGATGTGGGTTGCCTTCTTAAGGGAGAAATCTAAAGCTTTGGATAAATTCAAGACTTTTAAGGCTATGGTTGAGATAGAGATAGGTCTAAAGATTAAATGTCTAAGATCAGATAGAGGTGGTGAATTCACTTCACATGAGTTTAATTATTTTTGTGAAGTGCATGGGATAAAGGAGTTGTGGAAAGAAAGAATAGGACAGTTCAAGATGCTATAAGGACTATGATGTTGGAAGGAAATTTTCCTCGTATATATTGGAGAGAAGTTGTGAGTAATATTGTTTACAGCCTCAACCGAGTACAAGTCAAAGGTGATACTGGTAAGACCCCTTTTGAGCTATGGACTGGTCATAAGCCTATTGTTAGACATTTCAAAATCTTTGGAAGTAAATGTTATATCAAAAGAGATGAAGAGATAAGAAAGTTTAAAGCTAGGAGTGATGAAGGAATCTTTCTTGGTTATTCTACTAAGAGTAAGGCCTATCGGTGCTACAACAAGAGATTGAGGAAAGTAGTTGAAAGTGAAAATGTCAAGGTTGATGAAGACATAGCTAGACCATCTAGAACCTATGGATATGATTTAGATGATTAGAATCACAGTTCAGTCATAGGAAAGAAATTTCAAACTCAAAATCAAGTTTAGATCATTCTAGTGAATCAAGAAAATCAAGAGGAAGGAACTAGTGAAAGTGGAGAATAGAGATCACAAGATCCAGAAGTTCAAGAACATCCTAAGACTCCAAGGTATGTAAGACTAAATCATTTAGAAGATTAGATTATAGGTGATAAGAACAAAGGTGTTCAGACTAGGAGAAAGATTGCAGAAGAATACTGTTTGATTTCAAAGACTGGGCCTAATAATGTGAATGAAGCATGCAAAGATGAACATTGGGTGGAAGCGATGAAAGAAGAACTACAGCAAATTGAGAAGAATAATGCATGGATCTTGTTCCTATACGTAAGGACAAAAATGTAATTGGAACTAAATGGGTCTTTAGAAACAAGTTAAATGAGCAAGGTGAAGTTGTTAGAAACAAAGCAAGATTGGTGTGTAAAGGATATTCACAAATGGAAGGAATTGACTTCAAAGAAACTTTTTCCCCTATTGCTAGGATTGAAGTTGTGAGACTATTTCTTGCTTATGTTGCTTACAAAAACTACAAGGTTTATTAGATGGATGTCAAGTCAACATTTCTAAATGGCGAACTAGAAGAAGAGGTGTATGTAGAGCAACCTGATGGATTTAAATTGACTAATTAGGGAGATATGGTTTTTCCATTGAAGAAAGCATTGTATAGACTTAAGCAATCCCCAAGAGCATGGTATGCTAGATTGGACAAGTATTTTTTGAAGCTTGGTTTTCATAAAGGTACTATTGATAGTAATTTTTATTTCAAGATTGATCATGATAAAGATCTGATTGTTGAAGTCTTTGTTGATGATATCATTTTTGGAGGAGATGATAGTTTTTGCATGAAGTTTTTTGATCATATGTAGAATGAGTTTGAGATTTCTACGATTTGTGAGATGAAATTCTTTTTGGAATTACAAATTACTCAATTAGATAAAGGGATCTTCATATCTTAGTCCAAGTATGTGAAATAATTGCTAAAGAAGTTTGGTATGGAAGATTCAAATCCAGTTGGTACACCTATGGTGACCAGATGCAAGTTGACACAAGATGATGATTCTCCGAAAGCAAATCAAACAAGATATAGATCGATGATTGGTGGATTGCCTTACTTGACTCAAACTAGACCAAATATCATGAATTTTTTATGCATTGCTGCAAGATTTCAAGTTGATCCTAAGGAATCGTATGTAACAGTTGTGAGGAGAATTTTTAGATACTTAAAGGGGATAGTTGATTTTGGGATGTGGTATCCTAAAGATGATGATCTTACTTTGAGCACTTTTATTGATGTTGATTGGGCAGGTGACATGGATGACAGAAAGTGTTAGTGGTGGTGCATTTTTCTTGGGTAAGAAGCTAATTTCATGGTTAAGTAAGAAGTAGAATGCCATTTATTTATCTACTATAGAGGAAAAATACATTGTTGTTGCTAATAATTGTACTCAAGTTTTGTTGATGAAGCAGATGTTGAAAGATATCAAAGTTGTGTATGATGAACCCATTGCCATATTCTATGATAACTCAAGTGCAATTAACATTTCTAAGAATCTGGTGTTGCATTCAAAGACCAAGCATATATCTATCAAGTTTCAATTTTTGAGAGAGAAGGTGAGTGAAAAGTAAGTTAGATTGGAGTATGTGCCTACTAAGGAATAGATTACAGACATCTTTACAAAGTTGTTTCCTAAGGATACTTTTGAGTATCTCAGAGGGAAGCTAGGGGTGATTACCCCTCCTAATCAGAACTAAGATGCATTAACTTGCATTAATCCGTGTGTTTCACGGTCATATTTTGATCTAGATTGATGTTGTGGTGGCTGCTACTCAAGGGGTGTAGTCAGATGTTCAGATATGTAGTTCAAAGCTTGTATGGAGAAAAGAGATATTTTTCATTGATGTCAAAGTAGGAGAAGAGTCATGTGAAAAATAGTGAATTATCTGAGGAAGAAGAGTCATGTGGGAGAAGAGATGTTAAAGAGAAAAGAGTCAGAACCTAAGGGGGAGTAAGTGCTAAAGATAGTTGTGTTGATGGTGTTTTTCACATGCCAAAGGGGGAGATTGTTGGATGTTGTGGATATGTTGTTGATATGCAGTTGTCATTGATGTCAACACTATTGGAATTAATGTTTTAGAAGTTGTATATGTCGAGGATATTGAGAAAATTGTAATAAAATCAGTTGCAAGTTATCAGTTGTGAAGTGAAGTTTAGTCTATTAGGAGTTTAGTACGTTGATGATCAAAGGTTGTGGATTAAAGGGTTTCTTGTCGATTATATCTAGTTTATCCAAATTAAGTTTCTAAGATCTACGTGAATAATTTTTCATGTTATGAAGATTTGTATTCTAACAATTTTTTTGTTGCTTTAGTTGGTGTTCCTGAATGAAGATGATTTGATTTTAGTAAGTTCATTTGTTATGGATGCTACTCTAGTGATTCACATGATGTTTTTTGATGTTTCTAGATCATTCTCTATCTGTGTTGCATGTTTACATTGATCGTTGTGCTCACAATTGGAGATTTTCTCTTGTGTGTTCATTTTTTCATGTTCTTGGTCGATAGGGTGTTGTAGCATGTTGTGGATCTTCATGGAATAATATTTTAAGGTGGTTCATGTTTGAGAATTTTATTTTGGGTCTTCACTATGTTGTGGCTGACCTTGGTTGATTTGCATTAATAATCTTTAATGTTTTGGTCCGACAGTTTGTATTCATTTTATTATTTCATTAAGGTTGACATGTAGCGATGTAATTTCTTGTTGCGGATATATATAAGTGATTTCTTTATCTTTTGAAGGCATGAATATGTAATGTGTGTGATTCCAATGTGTGAATATTTTTCAGATCTTTTGAAGGAAGAAGTAGAGTGTGAAGAAGAGTGAAGAAGAATGGAGAAGTTTTCATGTGCTTAACTGGAATTTTAATCAAGCATTAGTAGATGTTATTTTTCTCAGTTCAAATCCTATGGATGTAATTCAATTTTTTGTAAGATAATGTGTCTTCCTTTTGGTAGGAAGCCTTTTGTATTTGAATAGTGAGCTCTAGGCAATGCACCTAAATGCATGTGAATTCCCAATTCATATTTCTTTATACTTTTCAAAGGGTATAATCTTGTGGGCTGACCTCCACATTAGTTTTTCCCCTAATAGGGTTTCCACATAAAAAATCTTGGTGTTATGTGTGTTTCTGATGTTTTGTTGATTTATGCCTTCATGGTTATTGATTAGATCTAAGAATAAGGTTAATAAGTTGAATAAGTTTGAAATTTTGTGACAACTAATTCACCCCCCCCTCTCAGTTGTCTGGCCTTGTGTTGCTAACAAGTAACCCATACCCTAATAACACATTAAACTAGAATAATCATATCATAGATTCAATCATCAAGTGCAGTTTCCAATAGTTGTTTAATTAGTTATCCAATGTTTTATTTTCCTCATAAACTAATATTTTATAATCCAATGACAAATATCCATTTGAGGAAAATAGCAATAAGAAAATATATCTCTTTTCACATCATCAATTTTTTAACTCAAAGAAAAATGAAATCAAATAAAGTAATTAATACATTGAATACAAATTAATGTGAGTGTCAAAATATTTTACATACAACATGGTTAACCTTAGCAATTTTTTTTAAAAGATAAATGCCAACTAAAATGAAAAATTAAATAAAATTTGTGATATGCATCTTGAATCAAGTGTGGACAACCTTAGATCTACAATGTTTAATCTCAACCATTCATTTATGTATGTTTTCAACTAATCATCATTAAACAAACATTTATCGACATAATTAAAATTACCTCTTTAAATATAACATCAAGAATCACAAACAAAACCTTTGACAAATCAAATTAGCACAAAATGATTTCAAAGAAATATAAAAGAGACTTCAAATTTAAATTTAAAAGTTAAAAGAAATCATTTCTATTAATCTAATCACTTTTTATCATCATAAGACTTTTTTAGCCAAAAACTTAAGATGCTTGGTTTTTTCAAAATTATTATTATTGATGAGAAATGAACAATGAGAATGAATTATTACGCTGAGAGGCGTCTACAGTGGCATCCAACAATCTGTGTAAATTTTTTGAATGACAGGAAGGTGGAAGTCATGTGCAATATAGTAGATTTGATGAAACAAAAAAATCAAATCAAAGAGATTTGATGAAACAAAAAGAACAAATAAATAAATAAATAATAAAAATGATCCAAATATTTTTATAAATTAAAAGAAAAAGAAAATAAATAAATATTATTTTTTATCACAAAGAGAAATAAAATATTTGATCACAAAGATAAATCAATCAAAAAAGAAAATTAGAGAATGATAACTCTCAACATATTTTATTACTCCGAGGCATCTCTACAAATTTTCTCTATCGATGGTAGAAAAGCTCTGATAGCCCCAGCAAGGGGGTTAAACAAATCTCAATTGTTCATCATTTTCCACTATTTTCTTAGCTATTTTTTGTCACTTTTACTGCTTTCCCCGCCACTATTAGTTTTCGCTCCTCCAAACTTGTCCTTGCTTGTATTGATCTTTCATTCTTCCAATTTGGCGAGCTCTAAAAATATGGTTTTAGCAAGGGTTTTAGAGTATGTTTATTATTAAAATGAAAATTATAGCCAAGACCTAATAATGAGCACATTTAGGTTTTAACATTACGGCATTCTTTATCCTACGTAGATAAGTATATATTAGCAAAATATATAATGTAAATTTTATATAAGGAAAAAATAATTATAAATATATAATTATATTATTTTTTATTATTATATATTATATTCTCTAATAAAACTATTATATATATAACATTTTTATAATTATTAATTAATAATAATTATATTCTTATTTAATACAAAATATAATTAATATATTTATTATTTTATATAATATAGATTTGTTGGCAACACAAGGGAAAACAACTGAGAGGGGGGGTGAATCAGTTGTCTTAGAAATTATACTTATTTAACTTATTCTCAAATCTAATAAATAAACATGAAAGCATAAGCCATCACCACATCAGAAACACACATAGCACCAAGATTTTTTTATGTGGAAACCCTGTTAGGGGAAAAACCACGGTGGAGGTTAGTCCACAAGATTATACCTTGTTAAAAGTATAAAGAATTATAAATGTGGAATGCACATGCATTCAGGCACACTGCCTAGAGCTCACTACTCAAATACAAAAGACTTACTACCCAAAGGAAGACACACTATCTTACAAAACCATTTGGATTACATCCGGAAGATTTTGAACTAAGAAAATAGCATCTGCTAATGCATGATTACAGTTCCAATTAAGCACGTAAACATCTACTCACTCTTCTTCACACTTTACTTTTGCCTTTGAAATATTAGAACATTATTTGCACACAGCATTCACACATCATTCGTAGACACACCTTCAAATGGTATAAAAAATCACTCATATATATCCACAACAAGAGATAACATCATCTACATGTCGACTTCAATAAAATATAAAATGTGTACAAATTGTCGGCCCAATCCATAAAAAATTTTCAATGTGCACTAACCAATGTTAGCCACAACATAGTAAGGATCCAAAACAACATCCTTAAACATGAACCACCTTTGAAAATTATGCCTCGAAGATCCACAACACGCTACAATCACCCTGTCAACCATGATCATGAAAAATATGAACACACAACAGAAAATCACCAATCATGAGTACAATGATCAATATGGATCAACATCACAGATAGAGAACGATCTAGAAACATCCACAAGCATCATGAGTCACCACAAAAGCATCTGCAACAAATCAAATTACTAGAATCACATTATCTTCTTTCAGGAACACTAGCTGAAGCAACAGAAAACTGTCAAAACATAGACACTCATAACTCGATCAAATCTTCATGCAGATCACTAAAAATTTAAGTGGATAAACTAGATATACTCAATAGTAAACCCTTTAATCCACAACCTATTATCATCAATATACTATTCTAGCCAACATACTAAACTTCACAGCACCACTGACAACCTGCAACTTATTTTATTACAATTTTCTCAATATCCTCAACATATACAACTTTAATGCCAATAGTGTTGACATCAATGACAACCACATATTATCAAAATCCAACAATCTCCCCCTTTGGCATTGATGGCAACACATGATGTGAAAAACACCATCAAAGCAACTTTCTCTTAACACTTTCTCCCCCTTAGATTTTCACAGTTTTTCACATGACTCTTCTCCCCTTTTGACATCAATGACAAAGATACACATTATCTTTCTCCATACAAGCTCTAAACCACATTTCTAAACATTTGAATACTCCCCCTAAGTAGCATCCACCACAACATCAATCTAGATCATAAGATATGACTATGAAATGCACTAACCGATGCAATTCAATGCATCTTAGTTCTAATTAGGAGGGGTAATCACCCCTAGCTTCCCTCTGAGATACTCAAAAGTATCCTTAAGAAAAGGCTTGGTAAAGATATCTGCAATCTTCTCCTTAGTGGGAACATACTCCAATCTGACTTCCTTTTCACTCACCTTCTCTCTCAAAAAGTGAAACTTGATAGATATATGCTTGGTTTTTTAATGCAACACTAGATTCTTAGAAATATTAATTACACTTGAATTATCATAGAATATAGCAATAGGCTCATCATACACATCTCTAATATCTTTCAACAACTACTTCATCCACAATACTTGAGTACAATTGTTAGTAATAGCAATGTATTCTGCCTCTGCAATAGATAAAGAAATGGCATTCTTCTTCTTACTTAACCATGAAATCAACTTCTTTCCCAAGAAAAATGCACCACCACTAGTACTCTTTCTATCATTCACATGTCCTACCCAATCAGCATCAGTAAAGGCACTCAAAGTAAAGTCATCTTCTTTAGGATACCATAGGCCAAAATTAACTCTCCCCTTCAAGTATCTGAAAATCCTCTTCACATATGTCACATGAGATTCCTTAGGATCAGCTTGAAATCTTGCAACAATGCATATGGAATTCATGATATCAAGTCTAGTTTGAGTCTGTAACGCCCCACTATGTACTCTAGAGGACACAACTTATACTACCAAATACAAACAAATTTTTTTTAAAGAACATCACATAAATTATCTCCCTTAGTCCCCTAGGGTGCACAACAACATTACCAACTTTTCATTATCCAATTTACGAAATCAAATAACTTAATAACCATTAAGCACTAATCATCAATAAACCATGTTTTATCTCATTTCATAATTACAAAGAACCAAGTGAATCATCCATTCATTTACAAAGAAAGGCAACTACTTTCTTCCATTCAATTTACAAGTATAATGATACCGGTTATAAAATATCTTACATACAAGAGATACATCATTTATGTGTTCATAAGCATTTTACAATGATACATGATACAACACATACAGTACATAATATAATTATATTAATCAACTTCCTAAAATAGGTGCAATGCTAAAGATGATGAACCTAATGTAAATGCCACTTCATGAACATAAGGGGAACCCAATGGAGAACGTTACACATTCCTCCCAACTGCATGAATCCAGAGATTCACTCCCTTGTGCTAGGAGGTTACAAGGGTCCCACCAACTGATATACAAGGACTGGGTATTCCAAGGTTGACAAAACTCACAATATAGGACAAATGACACAAGTACAACATCAACAAATATCATGCTTCCAGAGGCACGAAGATACACAAGTAAAAAACACACATGGTTGTCATAGGGAAGTGTCATCACATAACTAGACATAGGTTATCCTGGTAGTTCTTCCTAGGCCCTGGCCCCCATCTTTGGGTTATCTTGGTAGCCTCTACCAAAC
>VDFB02015888.1:0-38336 GCA_007258455.2 Sequoia sempervirens
GAATAGTTAACTCCAATCTCTACTTTAATATCATTAATAGCTTAAAACATTCACCCATAATCATTAATTTTAAATAAATCAAAACATTGAGAAATTTAAATACCATATTTGAGTTGTTCTTATTATCAAATATTTTGATTTCATGTAAGTTGGTTTTGATGGTAGGTAATGAGAAATCAAACTATTAAAAATGATGAATTGTATGATTTTTAAGAATTTTTTAACAAACATAGCTCTTATGAGAAATAATTTAACCATGTCAGGAGTATTGTTTAGACCTTGAGCATGCCAAAACCAACCTTCATTTACATTGAACTGTAAGACCAATTAATTCAAGGACTAAGTAATCTTTCATTTCATGGTGTTTTCATTTTAAGTGTGCATTGTGAATGTGTGAGGTTTTGGTTGTGAGGATTTGGGAGCCTTGGTAATCTATAACATGCCATTAAGCCCATTTATTATGACATGGGTGTTGCATGGGGCGCATAGGCTATAGTGAACTATAGCTGTTTTGAAGATAGAATGAATCCTTGGAAATGATTAGTTATGTCACCAAGGTGGTAACTTTTACCATAAAAACTTAGGCAAAGCTATACCCAATCCACATGCTCTAGGTTGGATATGTTAAGGAGCCATTCTCTTGTTGGCACATGGAAAACAACAACTAACCTCTTGTCATTTATGTCAAACACTTCATATTGTTCATAAGTGTTTGAGTAACACTCAAAGGCATATAGAACAACAAAGAATCTACTAAACTATAAAATGGAAGTTGAAGTGTTGAGTTTCCTAAAGTTTTGATTATGAGTGGCATTCAAAGGCTGTAAGAGTCCAGGTGACTCTCTGCCCAAACCCTAACTGTAAATACTATTTTTGAGAATTTTTGTGTGTTTTGTATTTTTTTGAGGTTTTTTGATAATAAACAAGAAGCTGCGATTTTGATCTAAAATTGCTTAAAAATCCAAAATAAATCTAAAGACATGAAATAAGCTTTGAAATTGCTCAGAGGATATAAGCGCATCAATTTATTGAATTTCTAGAGCATTTACAATGTCAAAAACTGAACATATGAATGAAATATGAATTTATTTCTAAAGAACCTGATTTCTCTTGCAGGCGCCAAAATAACAGAGTAGAATGGTACAGCTGAATGAGTAGATGGATCTTTAGACTCTGAAAACGTTGTAGAAACTCTAGATAACCTAGGCGCACTAAACCCCTCTGCCAGAGACTGAAAGATAAAGGTGTTCCTTCCCGAAAGAGAAGTACGGCCTTGAAAGTATAGATCTGTACGGCCCAGCAGCAAGAGTAAATATGGTACGACTGTATTGAAAATGGTGCCAGATCTCTGTGAAAAGGACTCTGAAAGGTTCACCCCAAATGATTGATGTCGAATACTCGCGGCTTCCTTGAATCTCGATCATTAAACAGCGCTGTGCTTCGTGTGGGAAGTACCAGTGAACAGCTTCCATTTTATTGCGGGTCTCTAGGTATGCCCGGTCTAGAAGGGGTAGTTCTCCAAAATGAAATAGTATAGCAAGAGCCCTGGTTTTGCAAGCTTCAATGCTGAGCAAATAGAGACGGTGAATAATCAAATCATATGGAGTTGGGTTGTGTCTTTTTCCCTACGTAAATATATAGCTCCCATGTGAAGTTAGACTCCTGAAGACTCTTTTAATAATCATTTGAATTAAAATGGTTAAATGTAACCCTGACCTTAGTGACTTGGGAATGCATTAAATATATTAGTGCCAATTAAATGAATAATTAATTATTCATTATATAAAATTTCCTTTATTATAGAAATTATAATAAATGCTTTATAATCGTATATTTTCTGAGTGTAATCATTTAAATAATTAATATAAAATTGACTTTAATATAAGGATCAAAATATTAATTATTCATTAAACATTAATACTCCATTTTCTCCATACGAAGCTGATGGAAAAGCAGGTCATTCCTTATTTCGCAGTTGAAACTGGTGCCCTACCTAAAATAAGCTTCCACATCCGGAGGCTTTTTCTAAAGAAACTGAAGTCTCACGGCTTCCTCTAAGGATTACGAAGGCCCAGCACGAAACAAGCTGCACAATGAAGCTCGCGGGCTCGCGAATTGCAGCGCCTCGAACAGTCCTCTGCACACATCTATCAGCCTACGAGGATCGAAATAATAGGCTAACCACATATCCAGCTGCGCTGACTAGGATGGGGACATCACAAAGGCACACTCAAAACAAGAAAGAATCTACAAAACTCCAAGATGGGAGCCAAAGCATCAAGCTTCTTGAAACTTCAATTATAATGTGTTACATGGAAAGGACCTTATAGTTCCTGAAATTGTGGGGAAAATCAATAGTCATTGCAGAAATTTCCTTTGTAGAGGTTTTCCAAATCTTAGTTAAAGTCTTAATTTGAGTCAAAGCTGAGAGTGACACCATAGTGAATCATAGGCATAGTTGGGCTTGTAAAAGGTTAGCTTGTATTTAATAAAGTCTCTAGAAAGCTAAATATTCATTAGGCTAGGTAGTGCACATAAATTTGGTTCCATACAGTTTGAAGCGTGCTGATGCATAGTTCTTTTGAAAATGATATATACTGTATATTTCCTTATTTCTTCATTATCATTTCTTGTTATTGTACCTTTTCTCTATAAATATCACCAATTGTTAACTAGTTGTTCATTTCAAAGGTAATTGCTTGCAATTTGCATCAAGTGGTATCAAGGAAGAGTTGAGTCCTATGTGTTAGATTTGCATGAGCTCTATAACAGACCTCACTTGTGTGTACTTTGCATTACAAGTTGGCCACAAGATTTATGGCCCTAAAAGGAAAACTTATTAGCATTCTAGTTCGTTTATTATGAGACAACACAAAGTTGAATAGTGTATTTGTAGAACCATTCTTCAAATTGTAAGGAGAAACTCTTTGAACTGACTAAACCTAAAAGTAATTCTAGACTTAAACTATAGACAAAACCTACAAGTTTGCGCATTATACAAAATTTCAATTGGGGTGTGGGAGTTGCATGAATGTAAATAATCTATGTTATTGTTTACTCACAAGAATATACTCAATGTACTAACAGAGTAAACAAAAATAAACTCACAGAACATGTACAGAAAACATTCATGTACAAACAATGTGCATAGAATAGTACTACACTTATTAATGCAAATAGAACTAGAGTACAATCATCCGTACTATGTCAACATATGTCGTGTAAACATAACATTAGAATGTAACATAATGTAACATAATGTAGCATAACATCATTGGTAGTGGTTGAGAACACTAGTTGCCGCAACTCCCTGTTGCAACTAATCCAACTAGTTGGGGACTTAATTTCCCGAAATGTAATGTCCCCTTTCTAGTCACCACCAAGAGTTTGATTATTTTAACCTTTATTTATTCCTGAGGCTAAAATAGGAGAAATAAGGGAATAAATTATTAAATTAATTATTTATAAAGTCATCTCAAAATTATAATATCAAAAGGTGATTTTATATTTAATTAATTTAATATTAAGTGACTAAAGAAAATAATTTATCATAAAGTCACTTAAGTTAAAATATATTATTTATCTCACATTGACAAGAAAAGTGTCAGGGCTCTCATATGAAAAGTATAAGAAGAAGCTTGGGTTAGGCATTTTGGCATCTTGTGTGTTGACATTTTTCTACTACATTGGTGAAGCTTAAATGCTGAAACTAATTGCTTGAGGGTTTGAAGACTCTAGAGTGCCAATTTCGGTTGTGAAATATGTAATGTCCCCTTCCTAGGTAGTATAGTTGGTTTAGGGGTTAGCCTATTACGCAGACCTTCGTAGGCTGATAGATGTGATTAGAAGGTCACTTGAAGCAGTTATCCAGCATTTGGGAACATCACTCCAACAGTTGATTCAGGTTTGGGCTTTTGCAGACACTTACAAAGTGATTTATAGATACTTACTATTTTTAGTAAGTCAAGCAGGCAGGAGTTGCTATTTTTGGCAGGGCACCTGGTTCAGTTGGTCAGCTCAGCTTCGACCCAGTTTGATGATTTGATGAGCAAACAGGGATTATTAGAGCATTTAATAATAATTAAAGAGATTATTAATTTGACTTTATCATATAAAGTCATTTTAATGAAATATTAAAGTTATTATTAAAATGGCGAATTATAAAGTATTTTAATACTTTATAATGAAGGGGAAAATTTAATATTTAATCAGTTTAATACTCATTAATAAAAAGGACGCCATTTATTAATAATTGGCCTAAGTATTTCAAAAGGGTGAATTATTATATTATTAAATGCAAATGAGCTGATTTTTGTGAAAGGGTTGACTTTTTGAGAGAAGATATATATTTCTCCAAGACAAATCGAACTCATTATGTTATGATTATTCTAATTTGTCTTTATTTCTCTCTGAGAGCATTGGGGTTTGCGAAACAAGGCTTTCTGCAGATCATCAAGTTTTGAAGAACGTTCCCTCTTCAGAATCAGCCATACTAAGACTGTGCAATACCAATTGAAGCTTGTCAATAGGGTGACTTCATTCAGAGGTTGCATTTGTGCTTACTGAGATAGTTTCATAAGGGTTTGAGAAGAGTTTATTCACCAGATATCAGGGGCGACTTGACTGAGGATCATTTCCAGTTGTTTGACTTCCATACATCTCAGTTGTACTTCTTTATTGCTGCTGAAACCGTACTATACCAGCAGATTGGCGTGTGAAGGAAGAAAGAGAAAAGACTTTGTTCCTGGGTTTCTGTCTTCTCCAGATTGGGCGCCTATCTATCTAGTGGTGTTTGGCATCATTTCGGTTGAGGAAAAGGAATGCATTTCATGTATTTTGATATTCTTCAATCTCTGCACCTGGCTGCAATAAAATCGGGTTCTTTTAATTGATTATTGGCTGCCTTCTAATTTGCATGTATTACCTATCAGATTGTAATGATTGGATTTGAATAAGTAAAGTATTCTCATTGCAAAAGACTTAGATTCATTGTTGTTCTGGCATTTTACCAATTTTATTGTATTTATTTTCAAAATCGCATTCTTTCAATATATTGCAAAAACCCTCAAAAAATCAAAAACTACAAAAAAAACAAAAAGACGCATTCACAGTCAGAAGATTTGGGTTGAGAGACACCTGGTCTCTTACAGTGGTATCAGAGCACAGTTTTCCTGCCATCTTGTGCTTTTTCAGTTAGATGTGTGCTTTTTCGATGCTTTTTCATGAGTAAGATGTGTGCAAAAGACTTAGATTCATTGTTATTCTGGCATTTTACCAGTTTTACTGTATTTATTTTCAAAATCACATTCTTTCAATATATTGCAAAAACCCTGAAAAAATCAAAAACTACAAAACAAATAAAAAAACGCATTCACAGTCAGAAGATTTGGGTTGAGAGACACCTGGTCTCTTACAGTGGTATCAGAGTACATTTTTCCTGCCATCCTGTGCTTTTTCAGTCAGATGTGTGCTTTTTCGATGCTTTTTCATGAGTAGAGATATTATTTTCTACAGTAAGGGTAGAGGAACAGGCAGAATTGAGGATTGGACAGATCCACCTATTCCTAAAGATGAGATAGTATCTGGGGTTCTGGGTATTCACAGATCCAGCTCCAATAGCAGTGAGAACAGTGTCACTACACTGATGGCAGATCGTGAGATTCCTGCAGAGACACACAGGGATCCAGGGAAAGAGCATGCCAGAGGCGATATTACTGATGAGGAGTTTAGACACAGGCATGATAATATGATGGACATGATGTCTTAGTTGATGGGCACGATGAGGTAGTACCCTTAGCCTCAGCAGCACTATATTCAGGTAGGACAGACGAGCGGGACTGCAGGCATAGACCAACCACTGGTGTCAGTACAGCGACAGTTGTCACCTATCTTGCATGAGCGTAGGCCAGGATAACCTACATTCATATCTAGAGAGGCACCTTTGACTCCGGAGGCAGAGCAGCAGGGTCATCATCATGAGTTTCAGCCACACCATGGCATGTCAGTGGCAGACGTGACTAGATTTTATGGAGAGTATTCAACATTGGCACCTAAGATCAGGCAGTCTTTAACTTTTCATGAGTTTATGGATGTGCATAAACCCAGAGGGGGAGGTAGATTTGACCGCAGAGCTCCTCAGCACCAGCAGCCATAGCCACAGCCACAGATGAACAGGGATCTTTAGTATGCAGTCAGCAAGATTATCTTGCCTTACTTTGATGGCTCTGATAAGAGTTCAGCGAGGTCTTGGGTACAAAAGTTAGATAATTACCTATCATTGAGATCTATGCAGGAGGATGAGGCCATTAAGTTTGCTACACTGCATCTTGATGGGTTGGCGCATGACTGGTGGCATCACGACATGTACACTCTTGGTCATCACACAGTTACTACTTACCAGGATTTCACCAGTAGGCTCATAGAGCGTTTTGACAAAAAGGATCCAGAACTTTATTTTAGAGAGCTAGCTCAGCTCAGATAGACAGATAGTTTGGATTCCTACATTAGTGAATTTCAGAAGGTTGCAGTCATGGTGATAGGCATTTCAGAGAGGAGACTTGTTATTCTCTTTGTCGAGGGATTGTTGGAGCCGATGAGAGGTTGGGTCAAGGCATTTCATCCTCCTACTCTTCAGGAGGCCATGAGGAAGGTGTTGCGACCTTTTTCACACATCGCCCCATTCAAAATGGGGACCCCCCCTAATTTTTGCTCCATTCTGGTCTTTTGGCTTGGGTTTTTCTCTCTCTCTGTCTCTTTTCTGATGTCTACCTTTTGGAGGATCGTGTCCGCCTTTGAGCTTAAGTGTGAAATTGACCAAGTCTAAAAATTAGGGTTTCATCTTTCCTGGTCAGTCCGAGGTCGAACGAAGTGAATAAATTGAAAACAGAGCTTAACGTTGTTGTCAGTGTGCTTCTAGCTGGCTTCCACTGAAGTTTCATCAAATTCTGAGTACTTACTATTTTTAGTAAGTGTGCAATTACAGGCAATCCATCAGCATTTCTGAGATTCCGACAGTCACACTGCATTCGGAGCACATCAGGCTGCTCGCGTGCAAAATTTGAGCAAAAACAGGCAACTTTCTATTTTTAGCAGTCCAGCTTCCGGGACAAATTTCAAGGCTCAGATGCAAAGTTTTTCTTTGCATGTCTGGATATTCCTTCTGGGTTTTTCGAGATCTTCACAATGGTATAACATGCAAAACGAGATGACAACTTTCAGAGTTGAGCCTTTAGAGGCTATTTTTAGGGTTTTCTTTGCATGTCGGCATATTCCTTATGGGTTTTTTGAGAGCTTCGCAGTGATGTGACATGCAAGAAAAGATAATCACTTGGTGGGGAACTTACTATTTTTAGTAGGTGTATCCCGATAGCCGCCTCCCAGCACTTCAAAATCAGGAGCTGATCGCAATGCTGCAGAAACGAACACAAACAGAGATCATTTGATATGCATGCAGAGCAAATTAGGGTTTCCAGCTTCAGTACCTAAAAAGTAGGGTAAAAAGTCAAAATTTTAAAAAACTGATGTATACCACCGCGATCAGCATCCTTCAGGCTATCTGTTGGTAAAATTTGAAGTCAAATGGAGCACTTACTATTTATAGTAAGTCAGTTTGGAAACAGGCTAAAAATAGCAAATTAGTTGCATGTGCTAATGTCAGCAGTAAGGTCACGTGGTGAGGAGCGCGTCATTCAAATTTCAAGTCAATCGGAGCTATGGAGGTATCAGAAGCAAGCAATTACTATTTATAGCAAATCACCTTCAAAAATGGGCTAAAAATAGCAGGCCAACCCAAATTAGCAATGTCAATAGGTTGATGGAGTTGCGAAGATCCAGTGTTTAAAATTTTAAAGCAATCTAAGCCTCAGATGTGTGAAAATCAAGAGACTTACTATTTATAGTAAGAAGCTGGCGAGGATGAAGAAAAGTGACTAAGTCTGAGAAATATCCTGCTTCACCTTGAATATGCGCCCTCTTCACAGATTGATGAGAAAAAGTTCTAAGTCTAAGGCTTCATCCTGTATCAACATGAAAATGCGCCCTCAAGGATGAAGAAACATAAAAAATTCTCTAAGTCTGAAAGATATCCTCCAGCACAGGTGAAATGCGCCCACTCCAGCATGAGACAAGAGAAAAAAATTCTCTAAGTATAAACTTCATCCTTCTCCTATGCCAAAATGCGCCCTCAATCAAGAGAGAGGTGTTTGAAAAAAAAATTCTAACATGTTTCATCCTCCCGCCACCTCCAAATGCGCCCAAGTTCACAAGAGTCAAGGTGGCGTTTGAAAGTTTCATCCACCTCCATAGGTGAAATGCGCCCACTTCCAGCTAGTAGCATGCAAAAAATTCTAAGTATAAAATTCGTCCTCCACCACCCCCCAAATGCGCCCATCCTTCACCAAGTAAGAAATGCGCCCAACAAGCAAGAAGGTCAAAGAGGTCAATGAAGTTTATCCTTCACCCTTGCCTAAATGCGCCCATATTTCAAGCTTCATCCACCTCACTATGTGAAATGCACCCATGAGGCTAAGAGGTCAACAAGTCAAAGCAAATCAAAAAAAATTCTAAGTAAGAAAAACTCGTCCTTCACATATGGCAATGTGCGCCCATCCTTTGGCCTAGTTCATATGCGCCCAAGAGGTCAACAAGTCAAAGTTCTAATCCTCCATACATGCTTAGATGCGCCCAAGCAAGGCCAAGTGAAGACAATCTTAGAAGTGCTGATTTGGTTTGAGACCGCACTAACACAGAATAAAGTTCCCAAACTAACGCTTCTATCCTCTCTCTCGAAACAAAAAGTATTCAAAGATGCCAAGATTAAGGTAGTAAGATCGCTGCTTTCAACTCCAAGGTTCCTTTGATGCTAATAGGTCAGCTTTGCCTCGACAGATGCTGCTGGTATGTCAAGGGACTTACACAATTGTTCCGACTACTAACAAACAAATAGTAGACTAAGGGCTGCGGTGGATTCGTCGATTTGGGTGTGAGCTTGTTTCCTAATTCTAACTGTAATGAATCAATTTAAAAGGTGTAGGCCTAAGAAGTTTATGTTCTATCTCGAATGCAGATATGTGGAGCTTCTTTGTTTCTAATAGACTTCCAACCGGATTTCAACGAAGGCCTCTGGCTTCTGGACAGCCTCAGCAAAATCGGGTGCAATCTTCAAAGGAAATAGTAAAGATGTCTAAATTAAGGACTTAACATGCATACACCATCACAACGACGCATAAGCATATATAAATCACAATCAAGCAACCAATGTAACGGCCCTGATCAATACATCTTATCATCAACAAGCCGCTAGTGGTATGGAACAAAGCTAAGCTATCCTAATAAAACACCACACACCAAAGTAAATACCACGAATTTAAGCTACTTGGATAATGAAGGAAGAAGAACCTTGCTAGCATTTCATGACAAGATCTAATTCCATCATCAATGGAAAGATTCATTATCATAAAATGTGTTACTAATAACACCTCCCCAAAAGTTTTCAAAGGGAAAAAGTTCTTTCTTCTCCACACTATGCTAAGCAAAATGACTACTATGCTCTACTATGCAATCTCTCCAATCTCTAGCTCTAATGCTAATGCCTGATCTAATGAATTACAAATGAGGGGGACTCCCCCTTTATATAGCTAGCCAAGTCCCAAAAGATGGCTAGGGTTACAATCAATAGAGGGCTTTTAATCGCGGCTAAATTCTAAATAATATTGCCCTAAAACCCGCCACAGAGGAGAGTGGGGTAATAAATGCGCCATAATGTCCACCATCATCCTTCTAGAAGATTCCATTTGTAGACGCGTTCACACTGTTCTCGATCTTCTTTCTTGGCATTGTTCTTTGATTTCTTCCACTTGAGGGTTTTCATCTTCGTCACTTCGAGTTATACTAAGTCTTAACACTTAGCCATTTTCTTGCAAATTTTCCTCCTTCGAGATTGAAACTCACCTCATCGTGTTTCCACTTCATAAGTCATCGTGACTGCTCTCAACATTCGCAAAACGAAAGCAAGGAGAGGGGTATTAGAATACTTCGTGGATATAAACCTAGCTCACTCACCGATCCTCACGCCTCCAACTTTCTGCCGCTCATCGCTAACTTTGGCGGCTCTGGGTTCATGCCTTAGGGACAAACTTCATTCCTTTGAGAAATTTATTTCCACTACCGGAGCTCCTCGAGCACTGATTTTATTCATTTCTCGCTCAAGTAAACTATCTTCACAAAGGATTGTACAAATTCTACTCTAGGCGCTTTTCAAATTCATCATCCGAGAATTTCACCTTGAAAATACATTTTCTTCATTTTGTCTTAGAAAAATTTTCAAGTTTTCCTTAGAAAACCCATCAACTTGGTGCCCATAAAAAATCTTCACCCTGAAGGCCACAGCGAAGCATGGAAGACTTTAAAATCCACTCCCCATCGATAATCTTCGATACCCAGAAGAAAATTTCCTTCAGAACGCGTCGAACTCATGGGTACCCAGCGAACGGGTTCATTTAATTTTCTGGAATTTTGAACCTTAGAAAATATTCTTTCATCAAATTTATTCTCGTTCTTTGATCCCCTCTGAGAATTTTGCTCTGACTTGGAAATTTTTTATTAATCTTGTGCAGCTGGCACTCACTGACTTTACCTGTGGCAACTCTGCTCATGTTTCAGGAAAATTCCATCACCTCCCCAGACTTAGGCATTTTTCTAAGGGAGAAAATATTTTGTGCCTTAGAAATTTTTTTGAATCACTTCGAAAATTTTTCCTTAGAAAATTTTATATCCAACTCGATCAACTTTGCCTGTGAAAATATCAACTTCACTTAGAAAAAATTTTTATGAAGGCGCCTAGCACTTAACTTATTTTTCATCTGGCATGCATTATTCATCCTTTGTATTTTATTCTCTATAAAATTTCCAACGCCCTAGCAATCATCTTGTCACTCATCTCATATTTTATTTCACACTTGAGAAGAATCACGCCTTAGCACTCACAAGCCTAGCATCACACTTGAAGGTGAAAATTTTAAAAGTCTAACGCCTTAGCATACTTATCATCCCTCAATACTTTTATCTTTACATGGCGCATTTCACACTTGAGGGTGGATATTTAACTTCACCACGCCTAGGAAAGTATTTTCTAACACCTTGGCATTTTCAACGCCCAACACACTTTATTCACCCTCCATCTTACTTCAACTTGAGCGCATTTGGCATGTAGTGGAGGACTAACTTCAAGCGCCACCTCAAGTGACCCTTCACCTCCCACGTTTTGTCCTCACATGCCCTCTTTTGGGTGCATTTGATGCCTTGAGAAGGATAAAACTTGAAGTATGGGCGCATTTCTCCTATGGAGGTGGAAGAACTTTCAAACGCCACCCAACAAGTGACTTTTCAACTTCCCTATTTTTGTCTTTACATGGCCCACTTTGGGCGCATTTTGCCATGCAAGAAGGATGAACTTTACTTAGAAATTTTCCTTGACTCTTTTATGAGGTGGGCGCATTTTGCACATAGAGGAGGACAAAAACTTTTGACTGCTTTGACCATTTGCTGCATGGGCGCATTTCTATGTATGTGCAGGATAAACTTGGGCGCATTTTGATGCATGAGGCGGATGAACTCCTTTGACTTGCTGACTGCCTCTTGGGCACAAATAGCATGGTGAGGTGGATGAGATTATAACGCCTTTTGACTTCTTTTCAAATCTTTGACCCTTTCCTTGCATGGGCGCATTTAGGCCATGGTGGAGGATGAAATACCAATGCCTTAGAAGAATTTTCAACAAGAAGCTTGAGGTGGGCGCATTTCTTGTCATGAGCAGGATAGAAAACTTTGACTCTCCTTTGACTTTTACACCTTGGGCGCATTTTGCCCCTGATGAAGGATGAAGCCCAACACTTAGAGAATTTTCAAATCAACTCCTCAAGGATGGCGCATTTGGAGGTGGGTGGCGGATTTTTGCACTTAGAAAATTTCTCAACTTTTTCTCTGAGTTCCCTTGGGCGCATTTAGACATGCCTTCAGGATGAAAAGAGTTGACTTTCATTGACCATTTCTAGCTTGGGCGCATTTTGGGGTGGCAGGAGGATGAAACTCAGACTTAGACATTTTCTCGACCTCTGCCAGCCTGCTTCATGTCCTGCTATTTATAGTAAGCCTCTTGATTTTCGTACTTCGGAAGCTCAGATTGCCATGAAATTTTAAACACTGGATCCTCGCGACCTCATTACCTTGCTGACACTGCCACTTTTAGTCACCCTGCTATTTATAGCCTGTTTCTGGTGGATAGTTTACTATAAATAATAACCTCTTGTTTCTGATAGCTTCATTGCTCCGATTGACTCGAATTTGAATGAGGTGCTCCTCACCACGGACTCGTCACGACACTGACAAGATGCAACCGATTTATCATTTTAGCATGTTTAACTGGACTCCTTACTATAAATAGTAAGTGCTCCGCTTGACTTGGAAATTTCACCCGCCAGATAGCCCCAAGGATGTCATGGCGTGGTTTTACACCGGATTTTAAGATTCTCGACTTCTAATGCCTATTTTAGGCTCCAAAGTTGAAACCCTAATTCGCTTCCTCGGGTGATGCATATCAAATGAACTCTGCTTGTCTTCGTTACACATCGCGATCAACTTGTGAATCAATCATTGAAGCAAATGTACGATGCACTCGCTAAAAATAGCAAGTTCCTTACTGAGTGAGAATCTTCATTTGCATGTCACACCATCGCGAAGCTCTCGAAAAACCCATCAAGAATCACCCGACATGCAAAAGAAACCTCAACATGCAAACCCTAAAAATAGCCTCGGGAGGCTGAATTCTAAAAGTGGTCATCTCGTCTTGCATGTTACATCGCTAAGTAAGGTCTGAAAACCTGTATGAATATGCATATGCAAAGAAAACTCCTCAGACCGGCAACCCAAAAATCTCGTATTTAAGCTCCGACTCAAAATAGTAAGTTATCCGGCTACCAAATTTGCATGCTCGGGCAGCCTAATGTTTTGAATGTCATGGTGATTGTCTAATTTCAAATATCGATGATTGCCTCAGAATTGCGTTAATTTACTAAAATAGTAAGCACCTCTAATCAAATGAAATCACGAGACTACTGAGACATACCTAACAACAATGTTAAGCTCAATTTTCAATTTATTCACCTTTACTCGACCTCAAACTGACCAGGAAGACCCAAACCCTAATTTTCAGACTTAGCCAAATTCACGTTGAAGCTTGCAGACGGGAACGTCCCCAGAAAGCAGACCATAGAAAAGAGACAGACGGAGAGAGAGAGAGACACAAAAACCAAAGCCAAAAATGACTTTGGTGAATGGATAAAATTAGGGGTCCCCATCTTGAATGGGGCGATGTGTGAAAAGGTCACAACAGGAAGGTAGGGCATGGAAATGAAGGTGTCCTAATCTTCTATGCAAAATTTCATTTGAATCAGAAGTATCAAGGGTTAGGGCTTGCTTGACTTCAGTGCATAGTTTATAAAGATAACCTTGTCTTACACCTATGTTTAGAGCTTTCTTTATAGTTGAGTTCTTAGACCATCCCAGAACTTTCCCATCCATAAAGGTAACCCTATATCCATTGTCTTCAAGAGCAGAGATGGATATAAGGATATTAGATTCCTCTTTATTCCAGGTACGGATAAAACTCCAGTGAGTTGAAGGGAGAGACCAGATTTCAATGTGATGGAACAAGTTCCAACCCCTTTTACTTGATGTGTAGAATCATCCCCAATTGTTACTTCTTCATCAGACTCTTCAGTCATAGTGTCTAAGTGTTCTCTAAACCCTGTGATGTGCCTTGAAGAACCACTATCAATCACCCAGTTGTTGATATTGTTAGATACTTGACTTGATGGGGCTGAATAGAATACAAATTTCTCATAATCATGGTCTGAATTTGGGTTTCCTATTTTAGCAAATGATGCTTGTTGTTTTGATCTGTCAGGGCACTTCATTGCATAGTGCCCATATTGATCACACCTAAAACATTGTACTTGAGAGATGTCTTTCCTCATTTTGAATGATCCTTTTCCATGGGAATTTCTCTTTCTCTTAGATGATCCTTTTGTAATGTCCCCTTCTCAGCAGTGATCGTTTCTGTTGACCGTTGGCCTATTCCGGAGACGCGTAGGCTGTGCGGATGGTGAAATTAGGGTTTCCTAGTTTTGAGGAGGTTGTTGCTTGGAGTTTGGGATTCTGATTGCGGATTCTTTCTGGGTTTTCAGAGAGCTTCGCAGTGGTGTGTTTAGTTTGGCATTCCGGGCAACTTCGCGAATTTACTATTTTTAGTAAATTCTATTTTTGGCAGTGGACAGTTTGGGTTCAGTTCAGTTGGATCACTTCTTCAGTTGTTTCAGCTGGCACTTCATTTCTTGGCCTTGGGCGCATTTTTTCTTGGAGAGATAAGTATTTTCATTATAATATTATTATTTTAATAGTATACCCCTTGCCTAGCAGTGCAACTTTAAGTTGTTTTTAAAAAGGGGGACTTTGAGGGTCATGGCGTCATAAGGAGATAAATTATAATTTTTATATGCCAAATATTGAGACAAGTGAATTGGGACGCCCTTTTGAGAAGATTGTTTTTATTTTAAAAAGTGAAATGTTTTATTGATGAAAATGGACGCCATCTTTTGGAGGGAAAAGGTGAATTTGAAATTAGGGTTAGGGCGCCCTCTGGAAGCTTCTAGATGTTTCTCTCTTGTCTATATAATCAGGCCTCAGCTCTTCATTTGGGATCTTTTATCTACTACACCGTTATGCTGCTAGATTGACTTCAGGCACTCGCTTCGAGGAAAGCACACCTCCTAGCATTGGCTCATCTTCTTGCTTGAAAGATAGCAACTAGTTGAGAGGTTAGCTTGTTATTGGTAGTTTTGCATTGTAGTTGAGTTCTATTGCATTTAGTGATGATGTTCAAGCATTTTGTCGTGTTTTAGTGTTGCTGATGTTGCATTGTTGTAGGCATGTTTTGCTCATAATTCAAAAATACAAAAAGATTTCATTATGGGTATTGCATATTTCCATTAGTCTTGCTTGGGCACCAATTATTGTAAAGTTTTGTGATTTTTAATCAAGTGTTGGAATTTTAAGAAGAAATCACCCTCCTCTAGGGGCCGTACCATTGTACCTTCATTGGGATTTGAGCAGAAATTAAATATCAGTGTTTTGGGGTTGTTTTGTGTCTTGAACTTGGGCGCCATCATCTTAGTTGTCATTTGCATCTATTTAATTGCATTTTGAATGAGTGGTGTGAGGTTTGTGAGCATATTTTGGTGTTACAGTGTTGCTGATAACAGAAAAATAGTCCTTACTCTGTCATAACAGCGAGCTTAAATTAATCTTTTGAGTTAATTGGAAGGGAAGCTATTGAGAAGACTTGAAGCTATCATTCTATATTGATGTAATGTTGAAGACTCTCTTATATTATGCTTAACTGATGAATTTTCTGATATTGTAAGCTGTACAGTAGTACTGTCAGCATCTTTTAACATTTTCGCAATTTCTTTATATTTGTACTGCCCACTGAACAAGTGGAAGAGGCTGGCTTGCCGCCTACTTCTGTTTTGCATTGTAATTTCCTAAAGTCTCCGCCATATGGTCGCCTCATATTCGTCACAGATTGAGTAGCACATACTTGGTGTCGAGCTAATTTTCAGTATTGCATTAGATAGGGATCCTCTGACTAAATGCTCGTCGTTCACCGGCGCATCTCGTGGTTAGAGTTCTTATTCAGCATTTTCCTTTGAGATCCTCTGACCAATGCTCACACCTTGCCCACATCGGGATCCTGGTGTACATTCTGGTTAGAGTTACTTTCCGCATCGTTTTGGGTTTCTGCTAACCTTAACGGGTGCGTGTTGCATTGTAATCATTTGTGAAAATTCAAAAAAAAATTGGTCTGGTTCATTACACCTTTCCCGAAGGAGTTTTTCTTACCCCTTTTATTAGATGATGTGTTGAGCACTTGAATGTCCTCATCTATGGAATTTTGTTTTTTTTCTTTTGTTGAGAGTCTTGTTTCCTCTTGAAGGCAGTCTATTCTTAGCCTATCAAAGTTGGGGAGTTCAAATCTTGCACTTATTCCTTGAACAAATGGCTCCCATGAGTTTGGTAGGCCTCCTAGTGCAATTAGTGTTAACTCTTTGCTATCAATTTGATATCCAATTGCAGATAATTGATCCCTTAGTTCAATGATCCTCATGAAGTATGCATTAATAGTTTCTCCTTTGTTTATTTAGACATTGTTGATTTGTCTCTTTAATGCAAGAGTCCTACTGGTGTTGTTTATCTCATAGGTGCTCTCAAGGGATTTGAACATTAGATATGCAATTTCATGTTTTGCTAGAATAGGTCCTATGCTTTTTCATTATTCTCAATCCATTGAGTTTTCTAAGGATCATTCTCTGGTTCCCTCTTGTTATCTCTCACAAATGAGTCTAACTTGTTTTCTTTGAGAATCATCATGATTCTGAATTTCCATGAGGTGAAGTTGTTTGCTCCCTCAAGACGATCTTCAAATCTGATCACACTTGACATTATGAAGAATGAGATGTGAATTCGATTTTTCAAAAAATACGAATTTTTCCTAAGAAATCTGAATCTAAATTTGATTTGGATTCACTCAACTTGGCTATGATACCATGTAATTGTAATCAAATCTTATCAGATTTAATCCTAAATGAACCTATGGAAATTCTAAGCTTGAAATTTTGTTCTTAATTCTAAGTCAGATTTATTTCTTTTGTGTCAAATGTGCTGATTGCAGAACATTTATCGATTTCAATGTTTTGCAAGTAAGGGAATGAAGTCCCATAAATATGAGGGAGGAACGCCTCAAGGAGAGACACGTCTCATGAGAGGACGTGTCTCCACAAAATGAAGACACGTCCGCTCATGGGACGTGTCCCTTGAGCGCGCGGGCTTCCTTAACAACCCAAGCCATTCGGTGTTAACAAAGACTAATATGAGTGTATTCAACAATCATCTAATATGAATTTGATTTATCCGTTTTCAAATTTTGATCATCTTCAGAAATTCGAATAACTTATTTCATAGATTTATATTTTAAGAACACTTTGGTTAAATATAAGTGATGATGATGCATGAATGCAATCATCATTTATATCTAACCGAAACTATCTTAAATCAACAATAGGGATCTTAGAAGCTATTGGAATCTTGGTGTTGTCATTTGCTAAGTTATCGTTGTTATCACGGAATCTAGCAGCGCTCGTTCCATGGATAACCCCCCTACGAAACTTGTCCGTTTACTAGGATTTGTGAAGTTCAAGCACGCATAACGAAGTGATTTTCAAGCCACCTCGAAATGTGTTCCTAAGCCTCGAATAGTCAATTCGAGCATTCCCCCTTGTTCGCCTCGCAAAGACCTTCAAAACGAGATCTTTCGCGACGTTTCACTATTCGTACTTAGCAAATTACGAAAAATGCAGTGGCACTGAAAAAGTGCGCTCCTGCCCTGAAGCCAAAAATTGCCTAAGTCAGAAAATGCAAGGGCGCTAAAATTTAGCGCCCCTGCATGCAGTGAAATTGCTAAAAAATGTAATAGCGCTAAATTTTAGCACCATTACATTTTCCTTCGCCACTTAAACTTTTTCATGGCCCTGGCACGTTTCTTCATGTTTTCGCGTTTTTCGTCAATCGTGCCACTTTTCGTGCCTAAATTTATTGCTCGACTTGAGTTAGGTTTTTAATTTTCATTTTCACTTAAGTGAATGAATTCTCCATTTTAGTTGTTCATATTTCATGTTCTTTTCTTCCTCTTGCTGGGCGAATTGCACCTCAACTGCAAAACATGTTTTTTGTTTTGAAGACTTTCACCATTCTTTCTTCAGCAAGTTTTCGGTCTTGGTTCGGGTAAGTCTTTTTGCATTGTCTTCTTCTTATGTTCTGTATATAATCTAATGTTCTTTATTTACGTTTTTGAACCCTACGCATTGTGTTCTTCATTCGCATTTTTCATTCTTCCACGTTTTGAACCCTACGCATTGTGTTCTTCATTCACGTTTTCCCTTCATGCATTTTGTTCTTCTCCCATTTGCGTGTTCTTCTTCATTTGCGCGTTTCTTCCTATTCTTTCACAACGCAACTCTTGTATTTCATATTAACTCCTTTCTCCACTGTGTTTCTCTTTCTAACGTTTTTGTTATTCTCATTTCACATCGCCTTCTCCATTGGCTTTGTTATAAACTTTGAAAAGATCTATCACTTGGAAAGAAAGAAGTTCAGCTTTTGAATGCAAAAATAATCATGGTGCGAATTGCAACCCTATCCAAAGACAAACCAAATTATCTTCAAAAGCTACATGTTGCCAAGCCCGAGCGCTTTCGCCATTCCCTCTTACATCTGCATTTGAAAATTTTCCAAAAAATGCTAAAGCGCTGAATTTTAGCGCTAGGACATTTTGAGAAAATGTAAGAAAAATCCTAACACTGAAAGTGTAAGGGCGCTAAAATTTAGCGCCCTTGCACCAAAAGCAATTTTCCAAGAATGTAAGGGCGCTGAATTTTAGCGCCCTTACACTTTTTCCTAGTTTCTTTCAATTCTTCCCAAATGAACTTCATTTTTGACCAGTGCACTCCTAAGCCTCATTTTTCCGCATTCGTGCATCGTTTTGCGTGCCTCGTTATCCGCTTCATGATTTCTCATCCTTGTGCTCATTTCGCGCTTACCCATGTTTCCTAACAGTTGGTGTTTGTTCTGGCTAAACGGATTGCAGTCTACTTTCAAAGATCGTCAAGTCAAGAGTGATCAGAGTACCAGTTCTTTTTGATGACTGCTACTAAACCTCCTTCTTCTTCGAAAGCAAAAAGCAAGATGAAATACAAATATCAAGGCGTCTATCCGCCAACTATGGTGCTTTCCAAAGTCGAAGAGATAAAGGATACAGAAGTTGGTCATCAAGATTTGGTTGACTTCGCAAAGCTAACAGAGACGAAGCCTCTTCCTGATTCAATGAGAGCTATCGTACACAGCAACCTCCACTTGGTGGCGATGTTCCCTACAGCTGCGCACAATACCGAGTTTGTTCTTCAAGTTGCACCCTTCATTACATCGGTGCTGTATGATCGACTCCTCCGGCACGCAGATTCTCCGGTGACCTCGACTCATTTCTTTGACATCGCCTTCAAGGTCCCTCATATGAGAAATATATTGACATCTCGCACGCACAGAGATCTTTGATACGATCCCAATAAAGCTAAATATTGATAAATACTCAATGGCTCAAGAAGCCTAGATCATCTATTTCTAGATGGCCGAAAGGACTCCTGAGAAGTGACTTCAAAGATGACGTCAAGGATATGATCACGTTTCTAAGCAGAGTGAAAGGATTGCCGGAATCATCCACTTTTCATGATTGGATGTATGAATACATGAGGATCATAAGAAGGCAGAAAGTGCATATCGACTGGGGCAAACAAATCAGTGATGAGATACACGAGCAGTTGATCAATGCTCCTTCTACATTGAAGTTCTACATGACTTCTTACCTGGTGTATGCAGCGGCTGTGATGAGACAATTCCCAGGTCTATCAACAAAAGGGAATCGGATGATGGTGCCTGTGTACAGATATTTCTATCAATTGGAGCTGAAGGAGAGCTTTCATCATTTCAGACGGGTCACTGATGCTTTCTTTGCGCCTTTACTCTTCAACTTTGATCCAAATTTTGAAAGAAGAAGTTATATCCGATGAGGTTTATAAGGTGGTAAGTGCTGGATGTATTTTTTCTCCACCTAACGCTACTTCATTTGAGAGTAGGCTGCTAAGACCGTTGTCCTTTGGTTATTGCTACCACATTATCCTTCTGGATAAGTGGATTCATGGAACATGCGGCATTAGCCTGATGTCAGTGCAAAAGAACGTAGAAGCAACCACAAGCGTGGATTCAAGTTCCCACTGACCATCGGCCGATATACTATCCAAACTGCACAAAAAGCCAAGTCTGTCTATGCTGAAATGCAGATCATGACCATCAAAACCTACAGGTATAGGTTTGATTTCGACTACCGAGATGTCAGAAAAAAGTTGCAAAGGGGTCACCAAATACGCCTACCGCTTTGAAGCGACATCCGCGATTGCGAGATGAAGAAGCCATTCGCGAAAATGGACTATTGCATTGGATACCAACAAATCGTAGATTCTGGTATCGCTGGACCTACCGAGACTTTGAGGATTCAGTGATATCATCAACGCTGTTTATGATGAGCAAGGCATTGCTAAGCAATGCCGTTCAAGAATACAATGGTCTAGGAAAGAGGTTACCAAAGATGAGAGTAGCAATAGATCAATCCTACCAACACGTAAGAATGGTTACATAAAACATGGTTATGCAATGAAAAGTTTCAGAACAGACTCAGAAGGAGAGGAGTCCGAAGCAGAAGCTCGCCAACAGCAAGAACTCCGCGACAAAAACAAATCAGCGGCCGTTCCCACTTCTTCGCGAAGAAGTCCTAGGATCAAGTTCACTGTTGGTAAGAAAGATACCCAAGCTGTCCAAGAGACAGAAATCACGGAATCTCGTCCATCTCGTTCTAAAGGTAAAAAGCCTATTCTGGAGGAGATAGATTCCGATGAAGAAGAAACTTCAAGCGACCAATCCGCTGAAGATGAAGATTCAGCAGAAGCAGACTCCAATGCCAAAGAGGTTTCTGAAAGCGGGCAAGAGTCTGATGAAGATTTTGAAGAAGGATTTGAAGGTGACTTTGAAGGTGAACCAGAATCGAAGAGACAAGAGGGTGATCAATAGGAACCCGGGCATGATCAAGAAATAACTACTTCTCCTCCTGAGAATGTAGTTGAAGAAATTCCCAGAACATCATCGCCTGTGACTTCAAATGTTCCTCATACCCCTCCAGATTCAAGAACTCCTCCACCTCCTATTCTCTCGTCACCTATCCCTACCACATGCATTCCTGCAGCTAAGATATCCCCTATCCCTGCAGCATCAACCCAGCTTGATACTCCTTTAGTGACAAGCATCCATACGGTTGATATACTGTCAAGCCCACCATCGTCCATTCCTAGCTTATCTTCGCCAACGTATGATATCACTTTTGAAAATGAATTCAATCATTTCATGAATGAGTCAATGCGTGATCAGCTCAATGTGTCAACTACAGGAGCAATGATGACAGACACTTCTCCAATTGTTACGATACCAATGGTAAGTTCAGATGTGACAATAACTTCAGAAGTGGCAATGGCGACCGAATTGACAGTAGATCCAGAAGTTCACACTTCTTTTCTTCCTCCTTGGATAATATCTCAAGTGTCGAAGCGCAAAAAGCAAATGATTTCTCCAGAGGAGCTCGACCTCGAAGAGATAGTTCTTCCAAAAGCCAAAGGGAAGAAAAAGGCAAAGGTATACTCAAGGTCAACGCTGATAAGTCCGGGCTAATAGTATGCTGAAATTGGCATACCAATCAATCAAGAAGGTGATGTCAATATGGAGGACTACACAAAGAATAAAATCAGCTTGGCATAACAACTAAAGTGCAAAAGCCGATGCGCAAGTCACTTTGGATATCTCGGCAGGAAGGCTGGACAAAGTTGAGCAATCTCGTAACATGTACAAACAGAGGGCAGAGCATTATGCCACTGTTGTAAAGAGACTTGCCGGTTCTCCAAGCAATGCACAACCACCGATGTGCTGGTAATATTGAAGACCCAAATTGGCCAAGAAAGCTGAGAAATTCGCCTCCAAAGGCGGGGTGTTATATGATTTCGTTGAAAAGATCATCGAGCACGGATCTCAGATAATTTTGGCTGTGGATGAGAAAACTACCATGTTGGCCAAGCTCACCATAGAGCTTGATAAAGAAAAGAGCGTACTTTCCCAGGAGCGCAGAGACATGGAAAAATGCCTATTGTCATGGTCGGAAATGAAACAGGTAAAGCTCAGCAAATTGGTGGAGGTTGGGGTAATTCCCGACAAAGAAAAGTTTGTAGAGGTAAAAGAATCAATTAAAGGACCAAGTGGTCTAACTTCATACAAGATCTTCACCAAGTACGTGAAGATGTCGATAAGATCGCACATTCTTGACAAAGTATTAGAGAGCGCCCCGGCCAACTCTTGAGGAAAATCGATCTTCCTCGGGCCGCCACAGAAATATCCCTGATCTTCAAAGAAGCCATCACGAATTTGATTGACAGCTCAGACTTCTCAGAAGCTTCGCTAAACATCATTTGTGATACAAGGCTCACATTGGACAACCTGAAGACGCATCTTGACAGGTGCAAGAAGGTTCACTCATCTGCCATGAGATTGATCACGAGAATTCACACCATTGTGGATTACACCGTTGGTCCAGATGAGAAGTTCGTGCAGGAGACTAGGAGGAAATTTGAAGACTTCCACGCCCAATGCAAAGAAAACGCGGAAGCAGCCCCCTGCCTCTCCAAAGGTTATTACTCTGTGTGCATCCCATTATGCATCTTGTAAATATTTCACATTGAATGTCATTTGAAATTGTAATTACACCTATTCAAAGATGTAATATTTTCAAAATAAATTGCACTTTGACTTTGGTCAGTTAGGTGATCTCCAAATCACCTCTCACCTAACTTCCCCTCGCTTTTCTCTCAATCTCTTTCTTTTGCTCATCCTCTTTCTATATAATGAGGGATTTTCATTGTAATTTTATCCTTAATGTTTTGCAACGGTGTCATTTCCTTTTGAAGCAAATTCTGTAAACTTTATGCTCATGCTTTGTGAATGAGGATTCATTAATAAAGAAAAGCATCGTGCTCAAACCTTGTTGGATCTTACATTTCTGTGGAGCTAGATCTTTATTTGCAGTAGTGGTTAATGAAGAAATCAAGGACTCTCATGAAGTTGATGTAAACTTTGTGTTACATCTATTATTTAGATTGCATTGTTATTTCTCAGTTTTATTGCTGAATGATCTACAAGACTTTTGTGTTTGTAATCATTCATGCTCTGCATGTTCTCGTTGAGTGATCTACAAGACTTTATTTTGTAATTATCTTACAATTTTGGATACTTTTGCTCATGATCTACAAGACTTTGTGCTTGTAATCGCTCATGCTATATTTGATACTTCGTTGGATGATCTACAAGACTTTGTGCTTGTAATCATTCATGTTGTTCGAGGAACTGTTGTATCTAGAAGACTTTGTGCTTCTAATACAACAAATGTTACGATTCTCACATATCCATCATTGAAAGCTACGGAATGAATTTGTGCCTTCGTGAGCTTTCCCTTTTTACTTTATTTGTTTGTTATTAATCACTTCTGGTATGTCTACGCTTCGCTTTGATGAGATAGAGATATTGGTATTACTGCTAGTTGTTAGTTTAAGGTTATCAAGAATTGTGAACTTCCAACGGTGAAGCATTGTAAACATCTTCTCTGAAAAAAGAGAGAAGGATGAATGTAACACACCCCCCCACTCCGTAAGTTTCGTGTACATTTTGTAATTACTTGTTTGATTTACTATCGCTTCTGTTAGCAGTAAGAAGGGCGCCTCCCCTTTCCGAGAGGAGAGATTCACATCTCACATAGCTATGGCTGAAGTCCAAGTTATGTAATCTATCGAAAAGCTGATTACATAATTTTCACCCAACAATCGTTTCGCCCAGTTTGAAGCCAACGCTTTTGGTTTAGTTCAAATTCACCAAACGGGTCCAATTTGAGACAAATTCGCCTTTGGTTTGGATTTTTGACAGTGGGTCTGGCTAGGGTTCGAAACCCTGACTGTGGGTTCGAAAATCAATTTGTGGGTTCAACCAGGGTTCGAAAACTAGACCGTGGGTTCAATTAATGACTGTTGATAAGCTTTTAATACGGTGGTGCAATCAGCCATCATTGATAATAATCCGAGCACGATTTCTAATTAGAAGCAACTTCTTTTAGATAGTGTGTGCAACAAAACCAAGGGCCCTATTTTGTTCAAATATAATGCTAATTGGACTCTTTTGCCTAGTTTCTCTTCATAGGTGGAGCATAGCTAGAACTCTAGGTGCCTCTCCAATAATTCTCAAGATATCTATAAACTTAAGATCTCCAAAATAAATACTAATCTGAGAAAATGGTCAAAAGACTACTCTTCCTTCGCTATGCCAAAGCACTCCCTTTTGCTTAGGATTGGGAAGAAAGAGAAAATAGAAACTAAGACCCTTACTAGTGCTCTCAAACATGAGAGAGATTCTCTCCTCCCTTGCACAAGTTCCTACCACACTCACATTCTATATGAATTCCTATCTGGTTTACATAGCAGCTCCATTGAGGCAATTTCTAGGCTTTCTACCGTAGGAGATAGATCTCTAGTTCCAGTTTGGGAATACTATGATCAGCTGCCCTTGAGACCAAGTAGGATTCATTATAGAAGAGTCCAAGATGCATTCTTTGGTCACTTGATGTGCCTATTTGACAACACCTTGTAGAACAACAGAGTATCAGATGTGTTGATGTGTTTTTCGTGACCGCACCAAACATCGGAACAAAGTTTCCCAACGGATACCCTATTCCCTCTTGAACAAAGTATTCAACATGCTAAGATTGCGAGTAAGATCATGTTTTCAACTCCAAGGTTCCTTAAATGCGAATAGGCTCAGTTTGGTTGATGTGTTTTGCTGTGTTCTTATGAGGGGACTTACGCAATTGTTCAGACTTCTCACAGTTGGCAGCGGATATATGATTTGAAGGGGTTCTTGCCCGTATGATTTGGCAATGTAGCTTGTTTTCCTAAAACTAATCAGAAATATGCGGAAAGCAAAAGGGTGTAAGGCCTAAGAAACTTGTACATCTACTCTAAATGCAGGATATGTGGGGCTTCATTTCAATAGACTTCAACCAAATCTCACCTAGCCTCACGTCAGACAGCCTCAGTAAAATCGGTGCAATCTTCAAAGGGACAACAAAAGATGTTCAAATTATGACTCAACATGCATACACCATCACAACGATGCATGTAAGCATACCAATCACAATTGAAGTTAAACACAAGATAATCTCTAGTCGACCACGCAAGGCGAACTTATCATCAATAAGCTGCTAGTGGTATGGAATAAAGCGAAGCTACCTCAATAAAACACCACACATCAACGTAAGCTACTTGCATGAAATTAAGCTACTTGGATACGAAAGGAAGAAGAGACCTTGCTATCTATTCATGACAAGACGAATTCCACCATCAATGAAAAGATCTATTATCACGAAAAGTGTTACACAACAATCTCCCAAAAGTTTTCAAAGGGAAAACTTTCTTTCTTCTCCACAATATGCAAAATGTCTACAATGCTCTACTCTCTAGTCTCTACCTCTAACTCAATTCTGATTCCAATCTTCTGTTCTAATGTCTACTGAGTTACAAATGAGGGAGACTCCCCCTTTATATAGCTAGCCAAGTCCCAAAAGACGGCTAGGGTTACAATCAATAGAGTGGCTAAAATTGTGCCACCTCAGCCCTAACCCTAAAAACTGCTAGAGTAGGGAGTGGTACATTAAATGAATCAGAGATTCCCACTCACTCCCAAAAATAGCAAAGGCAATAAATGCCCACAATCAGTCTTCTAGAAGATTCCGCTTGTAGACGCGTTCACACTGTCCTTGATCTTCTTTCTTGACGTTGCTCTTCAACTTCTTTGTCACTTGAGCTAACACTTAGCCAATTTCTTGCAACTTTTTCTTCCTTCATGTGAAACTTATAACTTTATCTTCCTCTGAAGGTTGTAATATCATCGTGCCTCACCACTTCAAGTCATCGTGCTCTGGCCTTGACATTCCTCCTGCAAAACAAGTGAGGAGAAGAGTATTAGGACACTTCATAATATAAATTCAACTACTTACCTGATCTTCACGCTCTAACTTCCAAGCATCAACTTCTGCTTTCTTCATGATTCTTCATGCCTTAGCCAAATTTTCAACCCATCTTCCTCAAGGGCGCATCATCTTAGAGAAATTCATTTCACTAACTGGAGCTTTGATACCCAATTTCGTTCACCTCTGACTCTGGAAGATTGGTCCCACGAAGAATTCAATCAAATTCACCTAGGCAATTGACTTAAAACTCATCCGCTGAGGCATATTTTTAACTTGAAAACACATTTTCTTCACATTTGCCTTAGAAAATTTTCAAATTTCCCTTACGAAATTCATCAACCCGGTGCCCATTTAAAATCTTCTTCCCATAATCCTCGACAAGCTGTGGAAGACCTTAAAATCCATTCCTCATCGATAATCTTCGATACCCAGAAGAAAATTTCTTTCACAACGCGTCGAACCCATGGGTACCCAATGAACGGGTTCATTTAATTTTCTGGAATTTTGAACCTTGGAAAAATAATTTTCAACAATTAATTTCATTTCTTCATCCCCTCTGAGAATTTTGTTGCTCTAACTTGAAATTTTTTTTACTCATCCTGCAATGTTGGCACCTTCTAACTTCATCTCCAACAATTTTGCTCGCATCTCGAGAAATTTCATCTCCTCAGAGCCCTAGGCGTATTTTCTAAGAAAGAAAATATTTGTGCCTTAGAAATTTTTTTTTGATCACCATGAAAATTTTGCCTTAGGAAATTTTACTCAACTCTGTCAACTTTGCCTGTGAAAATATCAGCTTCACTCAGAAAATTTTCATGAAGGCGCCTAGCATATTTTATTTCTCACTCACCATTTGCATTTTACTTCACACTGGAAAGGCAATTTTATTTAAAACTCCAACGCCTTAGAAGAAATTCTCATAACATCATCCTAAACTTCACTTTACCACCCTTGGCGCATAGCACTTGGAGGGAAATAAAAAAATCACGCCTTAGCATTTTATTTCTACCACCTCACATGCCTTAGGAAATTCTCCAACACCCACCACCTTGGGCGCATTTTGCACTTGATGGAGGATAACGCCTAGCATTTACCTTGTATTCACCACGCCTTGGCAATATTTTTCACCTTATTTACCACCTCCACTCACCTTTTACCATCCTAACTTGGGTGCATTTAGGCATGCAAGAGGGATGACCTTTCAACTTCTTTTTTTTGTCTTCACTTGAGCTTGTTTGGGCGCATTTTGGAGGGTGAGAAGGATAAAAGCTTTGACTTGTTGACCCACTTCTTCCTTGGGCGCATTTCCATGTATGAGAAGGACAAACTTGTTTGACTTGTTGAATCCCTCCTTCCTTGGGCGCATTTTGCCCATGTAGGAGGATGAACTTTACTTAGAAACTTTTTGGATTTGCTTGCATGTGGGGCGCATTTTAGCATAGGTGAGGGATAAAGTTTTATACTTAGAAAAATTTTCAACATGGGGCCATGAGCTGGGCGCATTTTGAGGTGGCAAGAGGATATCCTCACACTTAGAAATTTTTCCAGCTCTCATGCTTCAAGGTGGGCGCATTTTGGCCTAGGTACTGGATGAACATTGTTGACTTTTCTTTGACTTTTGCACTTTGGGCGCATTTTAGCCTAGGTGAAGGATGAATTCTCACACTTAGAATTTTTTTGTGCTTGGCATTGCCTTGAAGGCGCATTTGGGCTAGGCAGAAGAATGAAAAGGCGTTGACTTCCTTTGACTTTCTCTAGCTCGGGCACATTTTGGCCTATGTGGTGCATGAGCTTCACCCTTAGAAATTTTCCATGTCTCCTCATCTATCTGGGCGCATTTTGCCATGGCAGCAGGACAAAGTTCTAGACTTAGAAATTTTTCCTCGTTCTCGCCAGCCTTCATGCCCTGCTATTTATAGTAAGTCCTTTGAATTTGCATTTCTGAAGCTCGGAACGACTTGAAATTTTGCACACTGCATCCTCATGATCTTGTTGTTCTGTCGACACTACCATTTTTAGCCACCCTGCTATTTTTAGCCTGTTTTTGAGGACGATTTACTATAAATAGTAATTTCTTGTTTCTGATAGCTCCAGTGCTCCGATTAACTTGAAATTTGAATGAGGCGCTCCTCACCACGTGACCTGACTGCTGACACTGATGCATGCACCTGATTTACTATTTTTAGCCAGTTTCCAAATTGACTTACTATAAATAGTAAGTGCTCTGTTTGACTTGAAATTTTACCAGCAGATAGCCTGAAGAATGTTGATCGCGGTGGTTTACACTGGTTTTCAAAATTTTTGACTTTTTACCCTTCTTTTTGGGCTCCGAAGCTGGAAACCCTAATTCGCTCTGCATGCGTATCAAAAGATCTCTGTTTCTCTTCGTTTCTATGGCACTGCGATCAGTTCGTGATTCTGAACTACTGGGAAGCGGCTGCCGGGACGCACCTGCTAAAAATAGTAAGTTCCTTACTGAGTGATTATCTTCATTTGCATGTCACACCATCGCGAAGCTCTCGAAAAACCCATCAGGAATCATCCGACATGCAAAAGAAACTCTTACATGCAAAACCCTAAAAAGCCTCGTAAGACTAAATTCGGAAGTGGTCGCCTCGTTTGCATGTTATATCATTGCGGGTCTCAAAAACTCGTATGCAACATGCAAAGAAAAACTACATCTCAACCCTAAAATCTCGCCCATCGCTAAAAATAGAAAGTTGTCTGCTTTCACTCAAATTTTGCATGCGAGTAGTCTAATGTATTCTGAATGCAGTGTGACTGTCTGAATCTCAAAAATGCTGACGAACTGCCCAGAATTTCACACTTACTAAAAATAGTAAGTACCTCAGAATCTGATGAAAACTCGTTGAGAGCCCGCTGGAAGCATACTGACAACAACGTTAAGCACAATTTTCAATTTACTCACTTCGTTCGACTTCGGATTGACCAGAAGGACAGAAACCCTAATTTGACCAAATTTCACTTGTTAGGCTCACAGACGGGCACAATCTTCGATAGGCAGACGGCATAAAAGAGAGACAACAACAAAATGACCGAAAAGCAAAGCCAAAATTAGGGGGTCCCCATTTGCAATGGGGCGATGTGTGAAAAAGGTCACAAAAAGATGCTGCTTGGAAAAAGGTCAATGAATATGGTTGTCTCTTCCTTCAGTTTCCCACTTTTACCTACATGAGAGTTGGTTGTGTTGAAGATCAGCCATACATGCTTCCGAGATATCCAATTGATAAAATCATTCTAATGGAGCTTGCAAGGCAGTTGATGACAGTGCATGCACGACAAGCTGTGCAACATAAAATTAGAGTAAGTATCTCATCTCATAATCCATTGCAGATTGGGCAATACTCCTTGACATCTACCTCAAGAGCAAAAGCTATGGAAACTGAAATTCAGGAAATCAAATTGAAAAGATTCAAGGCAAGAGCAGATTTTGATTACAGAGGAATGAAGGACATGATAAAAAGAGCCTTCACTCATGTACATCGCCTTGAAGATATTTGGGCAGATCTCCGAACAGAAAAGGACATCTATAAAATGGACTATTGCAGGCTCACTCTTGAACAGGTTATTGATCTTAATCTGACCTTGATCCTAGAAGGAGTAATTGATGATGGCCAGATTTTAGATCCAGAATATGAGGAACAAAGAGTTGCTGACGCTTCTATTCCAACAATACAATGGTCTAATAAAGAATTAGTTTCTATCTTTAACAGATTTCAGTCAGTCTTGGCAAATACTATTTCTTGGCTCAAGAGTATAGGCGTCAAAACTATAAAAATTAGGGTTAATAATGATGATGATTCAGCTAGACCTGTTGGATTGAAATCAGAAGTTAGAGACAAGTCCAAGGAAGGTGCTTCTTCTTCAGGAACGAGGATTAAGCTGAAAGTCAGCCGTGTTGTCAAAAAACCTTTGGAGAAAACAACATTAAAAGGAAAGGAGGTTAAAGAGACGCAGATCCAAATCATCAATCAGCAAGAAGGAGAAGTTCTTCAGTCTCCTACTACTCTAAGTATAAATGTCTCCACATATTGATGCTGCACCAGTATCAATATTGTCTCCTATGTCTCAATTTGATAGTGATGTTGATTCCTTCTCAACAGTTTACGTTCCTCCTATTGAAGCTGTGCTTCATACATCAACTTCATCAACAGTGACTGCCTCTATAGAGAACATACATGATAATCTGGAGAATGCTTTTGATACTAATCCGATGTATCCAATGACATCACAAATGACACTTCCTGAAATAGATACATCAGCTGCAAGTTTTGATTGTTTCATGGCTAATGCTGATCACAATACGCCATCCAATCAAGCTTTTGTTGCAATTCAAACTGAGACATCTCCAAGAGTAACAACTATGGTGCAAAATGAAGTTGTTTCTTCACAAACTACGATTGTTGTTTCAAATGCAAATACATTGGATCTTCCTCCATGGTTGAGTTCAGTCACTCTAAAGAGAAAGAAACAGGCAATCTCTCCAGATGTATTTGATTTCCAGCAGTTGAAGAGATCAAAGCCAAAAGTTGCAAAGAAGGCTAAAATGGTTTCACGGGTAGTTGTGGATAGCAACATAATACAGTATGCAGAAATAGCTAAACCCCTTGCAGACAAGTCACTAGAAGAAATGCAAGTATCTGATTACAAATTCACCAGAGTGGATTTAGGCAAGCAAACACATGCTACTATGATGCAAGATGCCCAAAATTCAGTAACTGTCTTGACACATAGTTACAATGAACTTTTGGAAAAGAAAGAAAAGCTGAAAGAGGAGAATGTACAACTTTTTTCGGTAATTCAAAAGATTACCAACTCTTCAGAGCAAGTTAATCCATTAACTTCTTTCACTTCTGAAGAATCAGTCAAGCAACTAGAGAAAATTGCACAAAAGGCTAAAGCGGTTGATTCTTGGGCAACACAACTAATTGATCAAAGCATACCAGTAATTGAAAATACATTACAAGTTTTGAATAATATCAGAATAGCAAGAGTAAAAATGAATCAGACTTTGGAAGCCTTCAAGCAAAGTTTGGATTCACTTGAAAAAGATTTGAAAATTTGGCATGAGATGGATCAAGTCAAGCTAGAAATTCTATGTAGCAATTCAATCCTACCAAACAGAGAAAAATACATAGAATTTGAAGAACTCATGACAAACAAGTCATTAGTTATTCAAGATCTCATCAAATATGTCCAAGCTACACTAGAAATAAGTGATGAAGTTGAGCAAGACATACTTTCTAGCTTTGAGAAAATCCCTTGCAGAATTTTGAATCATGAAGAAGAATTACTTGCAACTAATGTGGTTACTGCAGAAATGGCAACAAACCTTCGTCAAGAGCTGGAATCAGAACAGTTTACCATGGATTCAATTAACAAGTTTGTTAATCATCGAATGATCCTTGATAAGATGCAAACTGTTTATGAAGAGCATAGAGAAGCAACAATAAGATATTTTGATGTAATCTTGAAGATTGTTGTGGTTGCGAAGAACACACTAGGCCCCGATTCAGTTGAGTTGCAGGAAATTATCAGTAAATTTCAGTCTTTCAAAGCTAGGACTGAAATAGAATAAAATGTTTTTTCTTTATATATTTTGTTTTCGACAAACTACATGTAAAAACAAATTTTGTAATCGCAAGTGTTTCTTTCACTTGCAGTTTTGTAAATTGTAATTACATGTAATCTAATTACAAGTCAAGATAATTTAGGACTGTAATTTAGAATAAGTCAATTGCAAGTAGTTGGTGGTTGAGAGAATTTCTCAAATTAGTTGGGATCCTCCCACATTTTTCTCATGACCTCTCTCCTATAAATACTTGAGAGGGTCCTTTGTAATTAGTATCTTTTTTGGAAAGCAAGAAAACTCTGCAGAATTTTGCACTCATAAAGACTTTGAGCTTTATAGTTATAAGTTGTTCTTTTCCAAATAATATCAAAGAGTTGCAGATTTCAGACTTGTGTTGAAATCCTACTTTGCATCCATTGTGTTCTTATGTCATTTTGGAGAATTACTTTGTGATTATTTGGAGATTGTGGAAGATTGCTAAGGAGAGCTTCAATTGAAATATTTTCAGACTTTGTGCTGTGAATGTTGAAGATTGAATTCATAATTTAGAAGTTAAGAATAATTGCAAGTCTTTGTGCTCGTAACGATTCCCATTCATAGTAGTTAATAGATACATCATACTTGTAGACTTTGTGTTGTTTTATGTTGTGTATTATCATTAGAATTATCTTTTAAAAGGGTAGATAGGATTGCAGATTTTCAAGACTTTGTGCTTAAAATTGCTTTCCCGTCCTAAAGGAAGTGACTGAAGTCTTTGAGCTTTCAGGAAACTTACTTTCCTTTCTCTTGATTTTATTACAAGCTACTGTTAAAGTTTATTTAAAAATTCATATTACTTTTCTGCGAAGAGAAAAGAGTTTAATCTCTCCTGAAACAAGAGGAAAGATTATCGTTCCACCCATATTTGGTTTTAGTTAGTTAGATAGGGGGAGCCTTCCCTTAAATAGGAGAGTTTTAACTCACATACTTGTTGATGTAGTTTTTGAGACCGCACCAACACAGAATAAAGTTTCCCAACGGATACCCTATCCACTCTTGAACAAAGTATTCAGCATGCTAAGATTGGGAGTAAGATCATGCTTTCAACTCCAAGGTTCTAAATACTTAGAATACCCTCAGTTGGTTTGATGTGAGTTGCTAGTATTTCAAGGGGACTTACACAATTGTTCGACAGCTAACAACAGACATTGGATTAAGGGATTTCGTGTAATTCAAATGATTTGGCGATTGAGCACAAGTTTTCTAATCCTAACAAGAAATGAACTGAATTTAAAAGAGTGTAGGGCCTAAGAAGTTCTAATCTACTCTAAGGCGTGGGACATGGCGATCAATTCTCACAGGCTTCAACCAAGCTCCGTTTTGCCTCACTTCAGACAGCTTCCGCGGAACTGGTGCAATCTTCAGAGGAGTGACTCAAGATGTTCAGATCACAATCTAGCATGAAGACACCATCACGACGACGCATGCCAACATATCAACCATAATCGAAGTTAAGTTTCACGAATTTCCAGTTGACCACGCAAGGCGAACCCACCGTCAGCGAGCCCGCTAGTGGTATGGACAAGCGAAGTCTTGTTCAAATCGAACACCACGTTCCACAATTGCTAATTACTTGCATGAAATGAAATCTACTTTATTTTAAGCTACTTCAAGATACTACGTGAATTGGAAGGATGAAGAAGCCTCAACAACTATTCACAACAAAGAAGAATTCACCATCAATGAAAATTCTTTTATTATGAAAGCATACATGACAACTTCTTACAAAGTATGTCATGTCCCCGATTTTTGTGCTGTTTAGAAACATAATTAAATAATTAATCTTGTGATATCGCATAATTGTAATTGTCCAAGACAATATTACAATTATAAAATCATCATAAATGTTATTATAATATAATAAACATTAAAGTATACAAAATGAATATAAAATAATATTATAATTATTGAACAATTATGATAATACTAATAATGAATATATAAAATAAATAAATATATATATATGTGTATACATCTTATATTTAATAATTGAATGTATATATTAAATATTACATATTACATTAATATATATAGATATAATAATAATAATTGACATTAAATAAATATTCAAAATGTTCGGATCTTATAGTTGAAATAATATAAGTAAAACAAATAATGGTGCGACCCTTCCGAGTAGTCGCACCCTTTTGGAAAGCTATCGAATACTTAAAGGGATAGCGTTTTGGTTTTCCCGGGGGGGGGGATCAGAGAGAGATATTTATATCTGGTATCAGAACATTGTGACGACCTTGGTATCACTTACCTCGGCTTTTGGGAGATCCCATTGATGTCCGCCTCAATGGCCTCATCATGTCCACATGCACGCGTTCATTGAGTGAAATCATTCTGTGGGATTCGTGGCACATCTCACACAAGTTACCTCTCATTGTCGTCAATGCATATACACTGTTGGGCGTTTATATATTTATTATTACTTAATATTGTGTTGGGAGAATATGGGATGTGATGTCCCCATCCTAGTCAGCGCAGCTGGTGACGAGGTTAGCCTATTATTCGATCCTCGTAGGCTGACAGGAGTGTGCAGAGGATCATCTGGGGCAGTTACTCAGTGTTTGGTAGCTCCAGTTTTGCAGTTGTGTCAGGTTGGGCCTTCGCAGAATCTTCCAGAGTGCATTTTCAGGAACTTTCTATTTTTAGAAAGTTAGGTCGGCTATTTTAAGGCACCCGGTTCAACCTTCAAATCGACCCAGTTTAGCAGTTGATGATCGGATGGAGAAATAAGGAGTAATTAATGATTTATTAAATATTTAATATTTTGACTTTATATTAAAGTCACTTTATTGAAATATTTAAATATTTAATTAATTGGCCTGTTATAAAGTATTTATTATACTTTATAATAAAGTATTTATTATACTTTATAATAAAGTATTTATTATACTTTATAATAAAGTATTAAATTTTGACTTAATGAGTATTTAATACTCATTAAAATAAGGACGCCAATTATTAAATATTTCTTCTAAGTTTAAAAGTGCGAATTAAGTCATTTATTTAAATGATTAATTAAAAGGAGATTGGGTCGAATTTCTTCAAGGAGTATATATTTTCACTCAAGGCAAAATCGAACCATTATGAGATTATTATTCAAATTTTGTCTTTTTGCTCTGAGCATTGGAGTTTGCAAACCCTGGGGTTTCTGGCAGACAAATGTTTCTAGAGAACGAAAACTCTTCAGGAATCAGGCAGACTAAGACTGTGAAATACCAGTTTAAGCTTGCACTTGGTGATTTCACACATAGATCACAGACTGGATTCATTGATCGATTTATTCAGAGATAGCAGAGAATAATCATCTACCTATTGAGGCGAATTTGACAGGGATATATTTTACAAAGATCAGGCAGTATTTAGTGAGGCCGTACTTTTCTTGTTGCTGCTGTACCAGTCCGTACTGTTGTACCAGCAGGCCGTACTATTCATTCTCAGAAGAATACCTCTCTCTTTTTCGATCTCTGGCAGAGGGAACTTGGGCGGCTAGGTCTTTCAGAGTCTCAGCATCCTTTTTCAGAGACTGGAGAACATTGCAATCATTTGGCCGTACATTCTTCACACTTCCCAAGGCGGCTGCAAAAGAATCAGGTTTTCATGTAATAAATCTGTATTTCATTCATATCTCAGTATTTATCATTGTATATGCTCTGGAAGTGATAATAAATGATGCGCCTACCTTTAAAGAGCAAGATTTGAGTTATTTCTATGCACATTTATTTTTTATGAATTTTCTAGCAATTATTTAGTAAAATCGCAGCTTTCTTGATTTTCTCTAAAACCTCAAAAAAACACAAAAATTACAAAACTTGCAAAAACAAACAAATTTCAGTAGGGTTTCTTGGCTGAGAACCACCAGGGTTCTTACAGTGGTATCAGAGCACATATCTCCTGCCATCCTATGCTTTTTCAGTTGCTTTTTCAGAGTACAGTGCTTTTTGGTTGTCGTTTATGAGCCGAGATATTATTCACTACGTTAAAGGTGTAGGGACAGGCAAAGACGAGGATTGGATAGGTCCACCTATCCCTGAAGGTCAGACAATATCAGGAGTACTTGGTATTCACAGATCCAGTTCTGACGGCAGTGAAAATAGTGTTGCAACCCTAATGGCAGAATGTGAGACTTCCTCAGAGACTCGCAGGGATCCAGGGAAGGCGCATGCAGAGGGTGATATTACCGATGAGGAGTTTAGACGGAGGCATGATAATATGATGGACATGATGTCTCAATTGATGGGCACCATTAGACAATACACACCCACACAGCCTCATTACATACAGATTGGTCAGACGAGCGGGACTGCACCAGTGGATCAGCCATTAGCATCAGCACCTCGGCAACCGTCACCGATCTATCAGGAGCATAGGCCAGGTCAGCCTACTTTCTTACCTAGGGAAACTCCACCACAGACTCCAGGGGCAGAGCATCAGGGGCAGCATCAGGAGTTTCAGCCACATAATGGCATGTCCGTGGCAGACTTGACGAGATTTCATGGTGAGTACATGTCACTCGCACCTGAGATCCGGCAGGCACTTACGTTTCATGAGTTTATTGATGTCTATAAACCCAGAGGAGGAGGCAGATTTGATCGTAGACCCCCACATCATCAGCAGCCACAGCCACAGGTGAACCGGGATTTGCAGTATGCGGTTAGCAAGATTACCTTGCCATATTTTGATGGGTCTGAAAAGACATCAGCGAGGTCTTGGATTCAGAAACTGGACAATTACTTCTCACTTAGGCCTATGCAGGAGGATGAGGCAATTAAATTTGCTACTTTGCATCTCGATGGAGTAGCACATGATTGGTGGCACCACGGTATGTACACGCTTGGCCATCATGCAGTTAATACCTATCAGGAGTTCACTAGCAGGCTGATAGAGAGATTTGATAAAAAGGATCCAGAACTTTATTTCAGAGAGTTGGCTCAGCTCAGACAGACAGGCAGTCTGGATTCATACATTGGTGAGTTTCAGAGAATGGCAGTCATGGTGACATGGATTTCAGAATGGAGACTCATCATACTCTTCGTTGAGGGTTTGACAGAACCCATGAGAGGTTGGGTTAAGGCTTTTGACCCTCCTACACTTCAGGAGGCCATGCAGAAGGCGAGAAGCATGGAGCTTGCAGCACCTTGCAGCAAGTTCAATTCTGGGTCAACACCATACACGAGACCCAATAGGCCCTTTGATAGAAACAATGAGAGGAATAGGCCTTTTGACAGGAGAAAGGATCAACCGGATCCTAAGAGACAGAATGCACCACCATTCGACAGAGAAACATTGAATGGATTGCGTAAGAAAAAGTTATGTTTTTGGTGCAAGGCACCCTATGATGAAAAGCATATATGCCCACTTCGTCCGAAGGTCAAAAATAATCAAATGGAATGGTTTTACGAGGGTGAAGAGCAATCTGATCTGTCAGACCAGCAAGCTGATTCTGAGCCTTCAGATGATGAGAGGTCCAAAAATGAGGGTGAACATGAAGGTGGAAGGAAGCTACAGGAGGCCCATCTGACTAGCCTTCAGAGAGATGGTTCATTTCGACTTCGTGGGCTCCTAGCAGGTCAGAAGGTGATTACATTGTTGGATACTGGTGCTACACACAATTTTATTGATGCACGTTTAGTGGAGAGGCGTGGCATCCAGACAGAGGCTTTCGAGGGTATTCGAGTCAAGGTGGCTGACGGATACACTCTCAGATGTGACTGAAAGATTACTGATCTTCCGATGAGACTGAACAACTATGAATTCAAGACTGAATTCTATGTTGTTAATATGGGGGATACAGATGTGGTGTTAGGGATGGCATGGTTGCATGATTTGGGTGAGTTCACACTCAACCTACATGATATGGAGATGAAATTTAAGGTTGATGGGAGACCACATGTCATCAAGGCTATTAGAGACAGTAATCTGAGGATGGTTTCATTCAGATGGATGGAGAGGCTCATTCGTCATGATATGGTTGACTGAGCAGCTGAGTGCATGTTGATGCCAGCCCAGCAGGAGCAGCAGAAGGGTGAGTACCACCCTGACATTCAGATCTTGAGGACTAAACACTCCAAGGTGTTTAGTGACATCCCACCTGGTAGACCTCCAGACAGAGGCACGGAGCATATCATTGAGTTGGAGGAGGGCGCAAAGCCCATTATGATCACCCCCTATAGACATCCGAAACGACTCAAGGATGAGATAGAGAAGACCATTAATGAGTTGTTAGCTATGGGCCATATCAGACCTAGCAAGTCTCCTTTTGCTTCATCAGTTGTATTGGTGAAGAAGAAGGACGGATCACTTCGGATGTGTATTGATTACAGGAAGCTCAACAAAAGAACAATCAAGAACAGGTACCCTATTCCACGCATTGATGAGCTGATAGATGAGTTGCACGGAGCTGTCTTCTTTACGAAGATTGATTTGAGATTAGGGTACCATCAAATTCAGATGAGGGAGCAGGATATTGAGAAAACCGCTTTCAGGTGTCATTGCGGTCACTTCGAGTTCTTGGTTATGCCCTTCGGGTTAACCAATGCACTTGCCACCTTTCAGGCAACTATGAACAGGGTTTTCAGTGCTCAGTTGAGGAGATTTGTGTTAGTCTTCTTCGACGACATTTTGGTTTATAGCAGGTCATGGGATGAGCATCTGGCTCATTTGGATACAATCTTGGGTATCTTAGCAGACGAGTCTTTCTATGCTAAGGAATCCAAGTGTGAGCTTGGCATGGAGGAGTTGTTATATCTGGGGCACATCATCAGTGCCAAGGGAGTGAGTATGGACCCTGAAAAGGTCCGAGCTATAGTTGACTGGCCGGTACCTGAGAACCTTACGCAGCTCAGAGGCTTCATCGGGTTGTGTGCATTCTAC
>VDFB02015889.1:0-36348 GCA_007258455.2 Sequoia sempervirens
AAGCTTACAAAGTGGAAGTTCATGCCAGTTGGTCAGTTGCTAAGGAAGTAAAAAAGATGGTCATCAAAGAGGTCAATGGAGGGAAACTCTCAATGGAGGGAAACTTCCAATGGAGAGAAATTCCTAGTTTGTGAGGAATTTGTAACTTACCTTTTAAATGATCATGTCTATTGAGAAAATCTAGGAAGTGTTGCTATGTTGGATCCTTGTTGAGGCAGGTCTGCTTTGACTAAATCTGGTGCATGCATAACTTCCTTCCTCTTTTCCATGTTTTCAATAAATGGTATCCTCCTATTATGTTGGAGTCGACTGCCTAGTTAGCTAGGGTTAATTAAAAGCTTTTCCCTCTATAAATAATGGTCAGATGCCTCTTTTTAGAAGGTTGGATGTTATGAGATTGTACTTGTATTTTTCAGTTTCAAGTAATACAGTCATATTGCTGATATGTTGTAATCATTTTTTCAAGGAATAAAATGATATTCTGATTTGCTACATTTGAGTTAGTTTAGGGAAGACTCATTCAATGGGGACCACTTGATGAGAATTTCATCCATTTAGTTTAATAGTTATTTTTCTATTCAGTAATTAGTTTCGGCCTCAATAGTTGTCTATTCCTATAGCCAAGGTAGATAGAGTAAGTTCATGTTTTTTTGCTGAGATTTCTATTTCTTTCATCCATTCTAGTTTAGTTGTTGATGCTCAGTTTAGTTGATAATTCATGCTCAGTACTTATGTTAATCTCTTTCCAGCATTTTGTTTTTAGTAATGTTTCCTTTCTAGTTATAGGGTAAGGATGACTATAGTTGATTCCTAGTGCACATACAGTGCTAACCAATTTCTAGTTCACATCCCTAGGTTGATAATGAAATGAACCTTCATGATGAGTAAGATAACTACTTAGTAAAAATATTTAATCTCTAAGTTATAGCTTTGAGGACTTAGTTATTGAACCATTAGAGGAGGCCAACATTTTTGCAATCAGGGATTGTATCAAACTAGGAAGTTCTTTGGAGTCATTTCTAGTTTCTTTCTTGTTTTAGCATCTCTAATGTTTGTTCCTAACATACCCTTTATTTCATAAAAGTAATGATCTTCTATTATTTCACCAATTCTTTATGTGAATTGGCTAATAATGAGTTAATACTGCATGCATTGAGGCAGGAGAAGAGATGATCATGGGAGATTCCTTCCTAATGACCCTAATCTTGATAACCAGCTAGTTGAGTTTCAAAATCCGCCTAGAGATGAAGAAGAAGAGGAGGAAAATCCTTTTGCTAATGCATTTCCTAATTTGACCAATTTTGAAACTTCCTCAGAAGACCAAGCTGTCCAAAACCTGATTGAGAATCCATTTCCTTTGGCACTCCATCAAGCAGATATGGCTGGTGCAAATCTAATCAGACCTAACCAACCATCTTTTCCCTTTCCTATCACTCATTAGAATGAAGTTGATAACCTCAAGAACATCCCTTCTTCGGTTCTTCCTAAGTTCTATGGTCTTGTAATAGAAGACCCTAAAACTTTCTTGTTTGATTTGGATATCCTCTACAAAAGCTATGACTATACTATTGATTCTCATAGGCTTAAATTGTTTCCTACCACCTTGAAAGAAGCTACAATAAAATGGTTTAAGAGCTTAGGTAGGAATACTGTAGAGACTTGGGATGATATGAAAACAAAGTTTCTTGAGAAGTATAAAGAATACTGTAGGGGAAGCGGTATGAGAGGAGATGATATCTTCAGGATGCAACAAAAGGAAGATGAAAGTTTGGAGGACTATATTTAAGGTTCCTATTTTTCCTATAGAAATATCCACATCATGCACTATATGAAGAGTCTCAAAAGTTTCTCTTCCTTAGAGGGATCATTGAAAATTGCATTGATGCTCTAGACCTGATAGGAGGAGGAGACATCACCCAAGTTCCTTGGGATGGTATTAAGAAGATATGTCAAAATTACTTCAGGGAAGCTCTAAAGAAAGGAAGAGGTTACCTATGGGTAAATCCTCTGCTAATGGAGTCTCAAGGATGGAAGTTACTCACTTGTTGGATGATTTCAAGTAGGATATCATAAACAATCTGGCTACTTAGTTAGATACACTTCAAGCAAAGAAGAAGCATGAGGAGGCAGAGGTAATGTTGGTAGAATATTGTCCTCATTGTAGAAAAAAGAAGGACTATAGATGCAAAATGGTAGCCAACATTGATAGAAAGCAGATTCCACTAGAGTTCAAGCCAATCCAAGGTGATTATGATCAAGTCTACTACATTGCACAAAAAATACCATGGGCCCCAATACAAGGTATGCCACTAGATCCATTATCTTTTAGTAGACCTTATTTCAATTCTTATGCATCTGGTAATCAATGGAAACCCCCATACCCATCCAAATTTGGAAGCTATCCATCTTAGCCTTGGAACAATCCACTAAATATGGACCAATTACCAAAACTCTTCACCCTAGTGGCAACAATCCTAGGGGAATTGGAAGCAACCTCCAGGAAATTGGAAATAGACATCCCAATGGATGGAAGGACAATAATGGCCAAACTAGGCAATCAGTTACATGCAACCACCTCCACAACCTCAGAAGCCTTCCATAATTCCTCCTCATACTAGCTCAAATTCTAGCACACCTAGACCTATTTAGTTACCAACTCAACCCACACCCAACCCAAATAATAAACCATAGCAATAGCCTATCTACTCTACAAATCCCAATCAATTTCCTGCATATGTTGTGAGTGTGAGTGATATTCATCTACATTTAGGAACCAATTTTCCAACTCATTCCACTCCTATCATCACTGAGCTTCCTGTGGAAGAAGAGGAGCATCAAAATTTCCCTATTTAGTGAAGTGTGCCTAAGAATCTTGAACCAATTCAATAGTTTGACCAGGACCCACCATTTCCTCGAAGGTTAGAAGTTTTTAAAGAAAAGGAAGAGAAGGAAGAAACAACCTTTGATATTCTAGATCAGTTGAAACACATATGTGTTAAGATACCTTTGTTCCAGGCCATTAAATATGTCCTCATATATAGTAAAGCAATTAAGGAAGCATGTCTCAAAAATCCATGGAGGAAAAAGAAAGACCCCACTACCATTCATGTGGTGGGATAGTTGGAAGATATCATGCTTGAGAAAGTTAATGTTCCTAAATACACTAACCCAGGTAGTCATGTGGTAGGATTCATTATAAATGGAATCCAAGTAAAGAATGCTCAAATAGATTTGGGAGCAATGATCAATGTGATGACTAAGGATGTCCTACAACACCTAAATGTTGCAAATATGTACCTACTCCTATTGTCCTATAACTTGTTGATAGTTCCACTATCAAACCAGATGGTATAGTAGAAGAGCTTGTTGTTACTCTAGAATCTTGGGAGTACCCAACATATTTCATGATCTTTTCCCCTAAAGCTACATTAGGAGGGTATCCCATTATTCTGGGTAGGCCATGGTTAGCTATAGCAGATGCTTACATTGGGTGTTGGTCAAGGGACATGACTATTTATGATGGAAGAAGTACTAATAATTTTTTCTCTACCCTCCTGCTCAACCATCCCATGATATGGATAACCCCATATGGCCACATGTTGGAGAAGAGGTCAAGGAAGTCAATTCAATGACACAACTCATGATGATAGGTAGAATTCCTTTTATGTAGCTCTAGGAAGAAGATGAAATATTATCCCATATAATTTAGAACCATTGTGAAGTGCATGAAGAATCATCCACTCATGAATTTGGTTCTGCATGTCCATTGCAGACACTTCCTCCCGCCCCTCTTGCACAAGAATTTCCTATAACAATAGATATGCTTCATACATTGTTGCCACATGAGTTAAAAATTCCAAACATCAGTGAAGCAACCATGATTGAGTTGACCACACAAGTACAAGTTTTAGAGGGGAAACATCTAAATATTAACAACAAGCTAAGTCAAGAGCAGCAATTGTCCCTAACAAATATCTTGAATTTGCATCAACATGCATGTTCATGGGACTACCATGACATGAAAGGATTGGATCCCAAGCTCTATACACATAGAATCCACATTAGAGATGACTGCACACCAGTAAGGAAACCACAAAGGAGAATCAACCCTACATTTAGGGAGATTGTAAAAGGAGAACTACAAAATTTATTGGATATAGGATTTATCTACCCCATCTCAAAAAACCAATGGGTGTCCCTATTGGTAATCATGCCTAAAAAGAGAGGTAAATGGAGAGTTTGTGTTGACTATAGAGAGCTAAAATTTTCCACCAAAAATGACCATTTTCCCCTTCCTTTTATAGACCAAGTATTGGATTCACTTGCCGAAAAGCAGTATTTTTCTTTCCTACATGGATTCAGTGGTTATAATCAGACACAGATTGCACCTAAGGATCAAGAGAAGACAAATTTTACCTATCCTTAGGGGACTTATTCCTATTCAGTACTACCATTTGGGTTATGTAATGCACTTGCAACCTTTCAAGGAGAAGTTATTAGTATATTTTCATATATCTCACATGATTTTATGGAGATCTAGATGGATGCTTTTACTAATTATGGTGTTGATTTTGCAGAAGCATTAAAAAACCTAAGAAAAGTGAGAAATGCTTTATGGTGATGCAGGAAGTAGTCCTTGGCCATTATATCTCTCAAAAAGGAATTTAGTGGACCCAGCCAAGATTGAGGTGATTACCCATCTTCCTATTCCTACCAAGAAAAAAGATGTTAGAAGTTTCATGGGACACACAGGATACTATAGGCAATTCATAAAATATTTCAGCAAGATGGCAACACCACTTTATAATCTTATAACTAAAGATGTTGAGTTCTAGTGGACAGAGGGTTGTGACAAAGCATTCTCTGATTTAAAAGAAGCCTTAACCCATGCTTCTATGCTCAAAGGGCCTAATTGGGAACACCCTTTTCATATTCACATAGATGGAGCTGATTATGCTATAGGGGTTGTCTTGGGGGGAAAAGAGGGAGCAATTGAGAATGCAAACTACTTTGTTAGCAATAACCTATGAGGAGCTGAGTTTAACTACACAATGAAAAAGGAGATGTTGGTAGTTGTCTATTCTCTCAATAATTTCAAGCATTACATAACAGGATATCAGATCTTTGTCCATATAGACTATGTAGCCATAAGATACCTTATGAATAAGCCATTAATTTCAAGAAGGTTAGCCAGGTGGTTATTGTTAATGCAGGAATTCAATATCACCATTATAGAAAAACTAGGTAAGGAAAATGTTGTAGTAAACTTTCTCTCTAGATTGATGAACCATAAATTTTTTAGAGGTGTGAAATGCTAAGTCTCTTTTGCTCAATTAGGGTCTTTCACCTAAAGGAAATAGATAGATCCCACACCAAAAATCTAGGTGGTTCACTCAGTCTAATGTATGTATAATGGAATTGTGACTAAATGTAATTATCTAAATGTAGCTAAGTGATGAAATTGATTGATTATAAATGCAAACATAAAGAAATCCATGTTGTTTGAAAACACATTATGTTATGCATAAATGAACTAGAAATGTGAACAAAACTGAACATAAAAGGTTGAAACTGAAAGTGTGCACCTGAGATGTGGATGGAGACTAGAAATGAATTTTGAAATTCTAATAATCCTAATTTTTAGGCTTGGTGGGACTCATTCACCATTCTGGGCTAATCAATCCCAGTTCTAGAAAACTGTATCAAAGCTCGTTCCGGACAAATGGGTATCCAAAACTACAGAAAACTTGTTTCAGGCCTGGTAGTGGGACTCATTCATGACCCATGGTGAATTAGTCCACTTTTTAATTTCTAAAAGTCCAAAGGTGGAAGTTGAATTCTCTGATCCCCACTTCAGCTCCTGACATGTGTCTTCCTCCAAAAGTCTAATTTTTGAACCTGAAAGTGGCTTTTTGTTGATATTTTGACTTGTACAACAAGGAAATGACTTAGAAAACTTTGCAAATTTATCTTCAATAATTTCCAAGCCTCCAAGGTGCCTAAATCTACAAACACACTAGACAAGAGAGAAATGTTGAATGTTAGGAGTCAAACCCCTTTTAGGTAATTAAACCAAATGAAGAAATAATATGAAGAATGAACATGAAATGAATGGATTAATACCTTGCCATGATTGATCTTGGATTTCTGCAACAACATGAAGAATATGCCCTTGAATGTCTAAAAATGCTATCTTAGTGACTTGAGATGATTAAAACCTAACTTGCTTGACTTGAGATAGAAGATAAATGATGAATGAATGATAAGAGATGTGTGTATGAGTTAATGGATGAATGGGGGTTCAAGTGGATGGAAAAACACTTATTTATACACATTTATTCCCTAATTACCCAATAATACATCATCACAAGCTGACATAAGGTCTTTTTGAATAAAAAACCAAAAGGAATTTTGAATTATTTTGAATTTTGAGCCAAGAGGGACTCATTCGCCACCCATGATGAATGGGTCCCACTCTAGGCTTACAAGTGGGTGCCAAGAATTAAGTTGTATTTAATGAGGTTTGTTAGGTTTGAATTAAAAAATGCACTTAATTATGACCCGTAAGTGCATAAAGGGGCCAAATAAAGCATAAGAAAGATGTAATTGGTGATAAGAAGCCTAGAGAAGTGTGAAATCTTGTTACAAGAGTTTAAAACACTTTAAAATAGGACTTGATAAGGGATACAAAGGTGATTTTTAGATGAATTATAATGAGAAGAGTCTAGAAAAGTGTAGAAATGTGTTACAACACTTCACAACACCTTCACAAGACATCGTTAAATGCATTTGAAAGGGTCCAAGACCTAGTGTGGATGTGAAAAACACCTCACAACACCAAATCAAGGCCTCATTAAGTCCAATTTATCATCAATTACTCCCTAAATCAAGCAAGTTTCCTTTTTTCTATGGTACATGTAGCCCCCACTTTAGTGAGAGGATGAACTTGCTTCAAACTCACACTAAAGTACACATTCAAGAGAGGTTCAATCGTACCCATGAAAATGACAAAAGATGAAAAAGGAAAAAGTAGGTTGCACAAGCCCCCAAGATCCAAGATCCTAAGTCAAGCCAACATAATCATAAGAAGACACACACAAGGTGAATGATTTGCAACAAAACAAGATACATGATCATGCAATGGTAAGAACTAGGAAGAAGAGATACATGAAACTAAAAAGGTGGATCAAGCTTCGACCATTTGTCTAGCTAGTTGTAGATCAGATCTAGGTTGTTTGTCCAAAAATAAAATGCATACTCACTCTGGGGCAATGAAAATATTGGCTATCTGCCAGGTGATAAATTCCAAAAGGTGAGAAACATACACTAGTTGGTATGCACTCACGAACACATAGGTGGCTATGGGGAAAGTTGTGCCTCAGAATGGACTTCTCGCTCAACCATACCAAAGTCATACCTCCTGATAAATTTAATAAGGTGGCACAAAGGCAAATTATTTTTGAGCTCTATGAAGTAAGCAAAACTTCGTATGCTTGACACTCATAGACAAACAAGATGGGACCACAGGCATGCAAGCTATGTTATACAAGGTGGCCATATGACAATTGTTGTAAAGTGCAAGGAATGTTCAAAGGGATTTTTTCTTAGTTTGTGCAAGGTATCATCTTAGGGAACATCATGATTAATGATTCCAAGAGAAGATGTGTCAAAAGAAGTATCATGCTCTTGGATGTAATAAAACCCAATGACTCCACCAAGGAGAGGACGCATTGCAAGAAGAAAGAAACCATACAATGAAATGTGAGTGGTGATGTATGCACCCACTTTAAAGTAGTTGCAAACACTAGTATTGTGAGAAATTTCTTTATAGTAGAAGGAGACATGAGAGCTTACTCAGAAAGCCCTATTCCAAGTCATATGTTTCTGATAAGCTACGTCATAAAAAGGTAGTATGTCACATGCAAGCCAACTTAAGGTATGGCATCCAAATCCCAAGTTTTCTCTTATATATTCATGAAAGGTTAATGACTAGCCAAAGGAGGCAATGGCAAGTGACATATGAGGTCAAGGCTACATAACCCCTTGCCCCCACTTAGTGTAGGAAAAAAGTGAGCTGAAAGAAATGGTAGAGTGAAAATTAGTATCAATTAGAGGAATTAGATGCCCCCTCATGGGGAAGCATACCAAAATCCTTAAGATGTTTCATTTTACAACTCAAAGCCTTACATTCATTAGTGGAATGACCATGAACTCTATTATATGCACAAAATGAAGTCTTGTAATAGCATTTATTTTGAGTTCATGGGGGAAGGGATATCAAGTGATCTTGGAGGAGTCTCGACAAGATACCCGCTTGATCAAGGGGAGAAGTAGTTTTGTTGTTGGTGGAAAAGAGATGTCTTTCTTGGTACAAGTTGTCATACCTACACAAGGCTCTTTAGATTGCAAGATTTTTTCTCACTCTTACAAGAGGAGGGAAAATCTATCGAATGCAAATCTTTAGTGCTATGCAAGATGACATTGATGTTAAGCGAAGAGTTCTTTGTTTGTGTCATATTGTGTAAAGGATGATGTTCAAGACCACTAGTGTCGAGGAGTTCAAGATGGAAAACTGTTAAGGATGATTTAGGAGTATGTTGTGTGAGAGTGTTGATGTTGAGTGAAGGTTTGGCAATCTCTATTAAAGGACAATAACCAAGACCATGATTCATTTGTTGTGTGTTAGGCTCTATAGGGTTGTAGATACCTTGTTCTCGAGCACCATATCATTTTCCACTATATCCAAGTTGTTTCATGAGTTTGTAACCTTTTCCATAAAGCTTCTTCTTTTCTTTTGAATTCGGTGGTTGTTCATGACTAAGTTCATCAAAGGTTTTTGTTGAGGTGGATGCTTGTGAAGGATTTTCTAAGTTTTGTGATGAAAAAATTGTACTTTCTTTTCCCTTGCTAGAGTCTTTATGTATGATCCGGTATTCTCCAAAGGAGGTGGGTGTGAAGTATAAAGAACCCAAATCATCATCTAAGAGCTTCAAAACTAGTTCTAGATGTTGGATGGGGTCCACTTGTGTGGTTGGTGTTAATGTGTTCAAGGGATTCTCTGTGTCTTTCTCAATGTTTAAACAACTATTTGAATGAAGGTCAGCTTCAAGTGTGTACACTTTGTTGTTGTAGATGTATTTAATTTTTTGATGAAGAGTAGAAGGCACACCATTCATTGCATGAATCCACAATCTACCTAAGAGAGGGTTATATGCAAGATCACTAGGCATAACATGGATTGGTGTTTTCAATGTGTCTAGTCCAACTGTAATAGGTAAAGTGATCACACCAAGTGGTTTTTTGCTTATATTGTAAAATCCCTTAATGGATAAAGGATTGGGTTGAATGTTTGATTTATTGACACCAAGTCTATTGAGAAGTTTCACTCCACATAAATTAAGAGAAAAACTAGTATCCACAAGAGTTCTCTTGATCCCTTTTCATTTGTATTGAATGATGACCATAAAAGCTTCATTTTGTTTTTTCACTTTCAAAGGAGGAAGATCACTTTGGTGGAAAACAATGTCAGGATTTATTCCTTGAATTATGGTTGTGATGTCGTTTGGTTGTGTAGTAGCTTGGACAAAAACTTGTTGCAAGGCTGATTGGATCATGTTGTGATAGTGAGGAGAGGCTTGAATAAGGTCCCATAATGAGATTTTAGCAGGAGTGTTCTTTAGTTGTTCAATAAGATTATACTCCTTGCCACTAGGAAGACCTGGTAAGATAGGGTTAGATGGGATATGATTAGGAAAAGGTAAGGGTGTTGGGGTTGGTTGTAGTGGTTGCAGATTATTTCTAGTGTTATATGTATGAGCAACGATATTATAACTTAGCTGCTATGATACATTATTTTGAGGTGGGTAGAGGATGAGTTGAGGTTAAATGATGTTAATATCCCTTAGAAAGTGAGATTCTATATAATTTTTTTTTTATGTCTTGCATCATGATATCCTTCCTAAGAGAAGGGTTTTGAGAAGAACTACAAACCAAAATTTCTTGACATTCTAAGGTTGGTTCTTGTAAAAAGAATTCATCACAAGTAGGAGGATGATAAATGGTTGAAATGTATTGCACAAGAAGGGTTTTGTGAGGTGAAGGGGGATAACTAAGATTCTCATGACCTTCATCGAATAGGTTTTCTAACATCAAAGTATCATCTTCAGAGCAATGAGAGATACTAGGAGAACAACAAATGTTATTGTCATGATTACCTATGGTTGTGTTAGGTTGGTTGTGAATGTATTGTCCACTAAGAGAGGTAAAAGGAAAGAAAACAAATAAAATTCACAAAAATCTAATGAATTGAGTCTTCTACCAAAATATCTTCTTCACCAAGAGGAGAGATATTACAAGAAGAACAAGTATGATCATTAGGAATTTTCAAGTTTGTATTCTCTTGCACTAAAACACTCTCATAGGGAGGGGATAGGAAATGTTTCTTAACATGTCTAAATATGTGAGGTACTAGAATTTTATGAACAAGAATGAAAAACATTTGTAACCATTTCATGCAATGTTTCAACAATATAAACAATGTATGCACAAAAATGCAAACATTCTTATCCAATTTATGCAAGATTTGAAGAATGTACACAATGTATATGCAAGAATGGAAAGAACTTTGACCAAACTAATGCAAAGTTTTACGAATAGAAACATGATGTATGCAAAATAAAAAAGTATTTTTATCAATGTGATGCAAAATTTTATAAATGTGAGCATTTTTAAATCTAAGGATGTTTGGAATTGAAGTGATTTGAAAAATGAGTAGTCTAAAATGATGTTTTTGAGCTAGGTGCATAAAAAGAATATTCCCAAAACTTTCCAAACTTATACTATATGATACTAGGAGGCTTAGGAAGCACAAAAATGAGGTTTCTGATGTTGTAATAGTCAGTCAAAAATTTGGACAGGGGCTAATTCACCTAGCATGGCAAATGAGTCCTAGTAAGGGTTTTTTGCCAAATTTTTAGAAATTTTGAATTGTTTTTATGTGTTTGATGTTGTATGATTTAGACCTAAGATGTAGATGTATAATTTTAGAAATTTTTAAGGAAATTATATGCAAAAATGCAAGTTAAATGAGTTGTTTACTAATACAAGTTTTTGAAGCCCTAGAATGCAAAGCAATGCAAAATCTAATGCATGCAAGCTATTTATAGGATGATGATGGAATCTGAATAAAAAATGAAAGTATTCTAAAAGTAGGTTCATCAAAATGAACCATATATTTTTTAGAGGTGTGAAATGTTAAGTCTCTTTCGCTCAATTTCACCTAAAGGAAAGAGATAGATCCCACACCAAAAATCTAGGTGGTTCACTCAATCTAATGTATGTATAATGGAATTATGACTAAATTTAATGATCTAAATGTAGCTAAGTGGTGAAATTGTTTGATTATAAATGAAAAACTAAAGAAATCCAATTTGTTTGAAAACACATTGTGTTATGTAGAAATGAACTAGAAATGTGAACAAAACTTAACATAAAAGGGTGAAATTGAAAGTGTGCACCTGAGATATGGATGGAGACTAGAAATGACTTTTGAAATGCTATTGATCCTAACTTTTAAGACTAGTGGGACTCGTTTTCCATTATGGGAAAATTAGTTCCAGCTCTAGAAAATTGTACCAGAGCTCGTTTCGGACAAATGGGTATCCAAAACTACAGAAAACTTGTTTTAGGCTTGGTAGTTGGACTCATTCGTCACCCATGGTGAATCAGTCCACTTTTGAATTTCTAAAAATCCAAATGTGGAAGCTAAACTTTCTTATTTGCACTTCGGCTCTTGATAGGTGTTTACCTCCAAAAGTTTAATTTTTGAACCTGAAAGTGGTTTTTTGTTGATATTTTCACTTGTACAACAAGGATATGTCTTCAAAAACTTTGAAACTTGATCTTAAATGATTTCCAAGCCTTCGAGGTGCCTAAATCTACAAACACACTAGACAAGAGAGAGAAACGTTGAATGTTAGGACATGGGGGTTTGCCTTGGTCAAACCCCTTTTAGGTAATTAAACCAAATGAAGAAATAATATGAAGAATGAACATGAAATGAAGGAATTAATAACTTTCCATGATGATTGATCTTGGATTGTTGCAACAACATGAATAATATGCCCTTGAATGTCTGAGAATATTATCTTGGTGACTTGAGATGATAAAATCCTAACTTGCTTGACTTTAGATAGAAAATAAATGATGAATGAATGATAAGTGATGTGTGTATGAGTTAATGGATGAATGGGGGTTCAAATGGATGGAAAAACACTTATTTATACACACTTATGCCCTAATTACCCAATAATACACCATCACAGGTCGACATAAGGTCTTTTTGAATGAAAAACCAAAAGGAATTTTGAATTATTTTGAATTTTGAGCCAAGAGGGACTCATTCACCACCCATGGTGAATGGGTTCCAATCTAGGCTTGTAAGTGGGTGTTGAGAATTAAGTTATATTTAATGAGGTTTGTCAGGTTTGAATTCAAAAATACACTTAATTATGACATGTAAGTGCATAAAGCAGCCAAATAAAGCATAAGAAAGTTGTAATTGGTGATAACAAGCCTAGAAAAGTGTGAAAGCTTGTTACAAGAGTTTACAACACTTTAAAATAGGACATGATAAGGGATGAAAAGGTGATTTTTAGATGAATTATAATGAGAAGAGTCTAGAAAAGTGTAGAATTGTGTTACAACACTTCACAACACCTTCACAAGATATTGTTAAATGCATTTAAAAGGGTCCAAGACCTAGTGTGGATGTGAAAAACACCTCACAACACCAAATCAAGACCTCATTAAGTCCAATTTATCATCAATTATTCCCAAAATCAAGCAAATTTCTATTTTTCTATGGTACAATTGACTACATCAAAGGACACTCAAGTCATTGATGACTCCTTCCCTAATGAAAATTTGTTTTCCATCAGTGTGTACACACCTTCGTATGCTGATATAATCAATTATCTGGTTATAGGGAGAGTTCCCCCTCATTTCTCTCCAAAAGAAAAAAGGGTTCTTATTGAGAAAAAATTTCCTTTCTCATGGATTGCAAGGTGTTTATTCTACACTAGACCATATCATGTGATGAGAAAATGTGTAAGAGAGGATGAAACCTATGATATACTACATGCATGTCACAATGAACCCTATGGAGGGAACTTTGTAGCTAATAGAACAACAATGGAGATTCTTAATACAGGGTATTACTGGCCCACACTTCATAAGGATGCATGAAAGTATACTAGGAAGTGTGATAGATGTCAGAGGATGGGCCAGCCAACTAAATCAAATGTGATGCCTCTATACCCTCAAGTAGTTATCACATCATTTGATTAATGGGGACTTGATTTTGTAGGCCCAATTGATCCACCATTAAAAGAAAAATATTACATCTTGGTTTACACTAACTATGTGACTAAGTGGGTTGAGGTCAAGGCCATGAAACATGCCAAAGACAATAAAGTTACAAAATCCTCTATGAAGAAATATTCACGCGCTATGGAGTTCCTAGAGAGATAGTGACAGATCAAGGGGCTCAGTTTACATCAACTCTTGTCACAACATTAGTCAATGAATATAATTTAAGGCACAAGAAATCTACACCCTATCACCCTCAAGCCAATGGCTAGTCTAAGGTGACAAATAGGGAAATAGAGGCTATTTTGACCAAAATAGTGACTATTAATAGGAAATATTGGGATAATAGGTTGCCAAAGGCTATCTTGGCATATAGAATTGCTTGGAAGGCAACCAAGGGTTTTACTCATTTTGAATTATTGTATGGAAAAACAACCATGATGCCTATAGAGTTTGAACATAAAACTCTTAGGAAAACACTAGACCTTGGGATAGACATATCTGAGGCATAGAAGAACAGGATCATGCAACTAAATGACTTAGATGAAATGAGAAAGTTAACAATCCATCATGTTGAGATGGTGCAAAACCAAAGAGTCAAATGGCATGACAAGAACACCAGGGAAAAGAAGTTCCAACTAGGTTATTGGGGACTTCTTTATGACTCTCGATATAAAGAAAATGTAGGAAAACTAAAAACTAGGTGGTTGGGACCATATGAAGTTGCAAAGGTATTCTCCAATGGTGTTGTTCAACTCACAACCATTGACCTTGTTAGATTCAACCTCCTAGTCAATGGTCATCATGTCAGATTATACCATAAATTGGCTTCCAAACAAGAATTCATACAACAATTTATCCAACACAAAACTTTTAAAGTTCTTGCAGCCAAAGGAAGTGGACCTAGTGTCCATCCTTTTGACTAGTCAAGGTATGCATGCAATCATAATAAAGATTTCCACTTTTTGTGGGAATCAATTTCTCCATCAATAAATCCATCCGCCCATCCATCTCCATCCCTTCTCTCTCTTCCTTAACTCCACCATCACTTCACTCCATCATCATTTCATTTAATAAGCTCAACTATACTTTTAAAGTAACCCATACTTCCTTCCACATAATTTGCAAACAACACTTCAAATTTTTAGGTACATTAATAACGAATTGATGCATCTTAATGATCTTAAATGCATTCATTTAATTACTATATATTAATGTTGATATTTCACATAGCACATATTTGTACACCGCCCTGTCAAATCATAATTACATCCCACCTCATGCGAGCACATGATTTGATTTAGGTTGGGGGGAGTATGAACCCATGTTTCCACATGTCATACATGTCATCCATGTGCCAGCATGGCATAAAATTTGAAACGAGAAAATTTGAAATGATATAGTTAAAATGACAGCTTGCATATATGATATGACACTGAACTGCCATCATTTTCCTTAATGATACCCTCATTTATGCTTCTTTATTTCCTTAGTCATATTCATAATGCCACCAAAAATGTAAATTGAAGAGTCATATGGCAATGGAATTAGCACTAAAGAAGAGTTGTAGGAAGTAGAAGAAATTGGGTTTTCAGAAGAAGGATTGTAGGAAAGAAAATTTTGTAGAGGTTTTCGCCAGATTGTGAGTAGAAACAATGGGAGGTCAGCTGATAAAAAATGAACCTATAGTTCACCAAGTGATACTACAAGATGCACTCTCTTTGGCCAAAATTAGAAATTTTGGATGGTTAGACTGCTTTCTAAAACCACACTGTTTTAATGAGGACATTGCTCTAGAATTCACACAAACACTTTTTGATGGTAAGGCAATGGTAAAAGGGCTAGGATTTATAGCCACTGAAGAGAGAATTGTTGAGGTAACATGTTTTCCTAATGAAGGAGAGCCCTACCCTATTTCTAGGTATCCTAGGTCAGCTAGGGCAGAATTCACTGAGCCTAGTGATCCTCCACTTGTTGTAGATACGCAAGGAACAAGCAGAACTTCTATGCTAGAAAAAAGGAAACAAGTTGTTTTCTACATTATCAAATATATCACCTGTGAGGGTCACCAATCATGCCTTCATTTTATGCACTTTTTAAAAGCTTTTGAACCACATGAGACATGGTAGAAGGATGAATGTTCCAAATGTATTGTAGAACCTTCTTGCAATCATGGTAGCTAAAACACAAAAAGGTAGGGACAACTCTATTTATCATCACTATTTGATTAAATTGTTAGTAGAGGAATATTTACAAAAGGTGTCTAGGATGTCATGAGAAGAATTTTTTAGCATTGATTAGTTCATATTAGAAAATGTGGGTCATATAAGTCATCCCCAAGCTCATAGGGTTAGTAGGGGTGAGAGGCTTACTAAAACCACTCCTAGAGCTTCAAATTCTGGCACAAACCCTAGCACAAACCCTCCTACAACTAAATTAGCAGTAGAAATTAGCTCCTCTGAATCATAATAAAGTTCATCCTTAGACCCTAATGTCAATGTTCTCCCTAAAACTCTAGTTTGTACTAGGTTTTCCTTTTGGAAAGTGGAAGCACAAATGAGAGAGGTAGAAATTAGAAAGGGAAGGCTAAGAAGCAAAAATCAGAAAAAGATAACACCTATCCCTAAGAAACAAAAAGTTGATGACACTGGTCATCCTACAGCTGATAAGAAACATAAAATCCCTACAAAGAAATAAAAACCAATTGAGCCAACTACTGATATGCCTCCATAAAGAAGCCCTAGACTCATAAGGACACCTAGGAAGGACACATAAGCTCCTAAGGGGCAGGTAAAAATAGAAGTGGAAGATGATTCTAAGGAACAAGAAAATATAGGGTTGGTAGAGCTTGTTGTTGTAGTAGAGAAGGTTGAAAATCAAGAACCACTGCAACCAGAGCAAGATGAAAAACAAGAACTACTGCAACCAGAGAAATTTGAACATGAGCTAGTGTGAGGAAAGATCTTGGTAGGGAAACATAAACCTCCCACTTTTTCATGGGCATTTGTAGCCCTAGACTTGTGGAATAAAATGCAAAAGAAGGAGGAAGAATGGAATAAGGAAAGACTCAAGCTACAGGAAGAAGTCCAAAAGAAAAATGAAGAAATTGAGAAGAAGAATGCAGAGATTACTGCATTGAAGGATAAGGTAGACAATGTGGTGGCTCTAGTACCACAAATGATGGCATGCAAAACTCGTCCAAGAGTATATGCACTGCATTTAAAGGAGTGTCATCTTTCCTTCAAATTGTCGAGGGTTATTTTTGGTTTAAACCCTTCTATTGAAACCCCACATGATTTTTTCCAAGCCTACCAATCCTCTCCTCTTGAAGTTAAATTTTTTTTGTGTGAATTGTACTTGTGTAATTATGTTGTTCCTAATGACCATGACTAGAATCCACTGCTATACATTGGAGATATTCACTTGAGGGAATTCATGTCGTGGATCCAAAATGAAATCAGATAGGGGTATCAATTTGAAATATACAAAGAAAGAGAATTCCATACCCCCTTGTCTCTTAGAGCTGAATCTAGTAACCCTTCAGACATTTACTACACATGGTACATAATTCTTTATAATCCAGACTAGAAAAACAGGATCATGCCTGGTAGGGATGAAGCATACCAGGAATATGAGTAGGTAGCTACTACTACAAGGAAAACAATAATGGGATACCTATGATAGAGATGGAATAGTTTGTCAGATCATTTAAAATAGGTTGAACCCCATTTCTTGCAAAATTATTTTGTAGCATGTAAACAAAGCACTAGGTACATACAACTTGGAAGGGTAAAGAAACACTATTGGCTTCCATTGACATTCCAGCCACCTACTTTTTTGTGGCTAGTACTGGATTACAAATACTATCAATATGATGTCCATACAAAAGGGCTAAGGTGGAGCAGATTGGAAAACAAGTAGGAGTTCCATTGGGATCCAAATTTAGAGATTGATCAAGGACATGCAGCAGTTGGTGATTTCAAAGCTTTGACAAGGGAAAGGAATAGAGTTCCCTCTGCTGGACTAGTAGATAATTAGGTTGGGGGTAGATGATGAGTCCAAATAATGGCTCAATTTTGATAGGGTTTATCATATATTTGTGGTTATTATAGACTTTGGAACCTAGTTATTAACACTCTCCATGTTATTTCCCTAAATTTATGAACCTTGGGCATAAACTTATCCTTGTGACTCTTGATGATATTAACTTTCTATGTTAATTGTCTATAATAATTTTACATGTGGTTGAATGAATGTTACTTTAAGGTAATTATGGATATGCAATTATTTTTTGTGTGCTAATTTCATTATGTAGGTTCACATTAAGATGTTGATATAAATGAACCTTTAAAAGTGGAAGAAGTTCATGCTAGCTAGTCAGTTGCTAAGGAAGTCAAAAAGATGGTCATTAAAGAGGTCAATGAAGGGAAACTCTTAATGGAGGGAAACTTCCAATGGAGGGAAACTTACCTTTTAAATGATCATGTCCATTAGTTGAGAAAATCTAGGAAGTGTTGATGTGTTGGATCCTTATTGAGGCAGGTTTTCTTTTACTAAATCTAGCGCATGCATAACTTCCTCCCTCTTTTCCATGTTTTTCAATAAATGGCATCTTCCTATTATGTTGGATTCGACTACCTAGTTAGTTAGGGCTAATTAGAAGTGTTTCCCTCTATAATGGTTAGATTCCCCTTTTCAGAAGGTTGGATGTTCTGAGATTGTACTTGCATTTTCAGTTTCAAGTAATATATTCATATTGTTGATATGTTATAATCATGTTTTCAAGGAATAAAATGATATTCTAATTTTTTGCATTTGAGTTAGTTTAGGGAAGACTCATTCAAGGGGACCCACTTGATGAGAATTCCATCCATTTAGTTTAATAGTTATTTTTTTGTTCAGTAATTAGTTTCGGCCTTAACAATTATTTGTTCCTACATCCATTGGAACTCTGTTATGTGACTATTCCTGCAACCAAGGAAGACGGAGTAACTTCCTATCTATTTGATGAGATTTCTATTTTTTTCATCCATTCCAGTTTAGTTGTTGATGCTTACTTTATTTGATAATTCATGCTTAGTACTTATGTTAATCTATTTCCAACATTTTGTTTTTAGTACTATTTCCTTTCTATTTATAGGGTAAGGATGACTATAGTTGATTCCTAGTGCACAGACAGTGCTGACCCATTTCAAGTTCATGTTCCTAGGTTGACAATGAAATGCACCTTCATGATGAGTAAGATAACTACTTAGTACGAATATTTAATCTCTATGTTACAGCTTTGAGGGCTTAGTTATTGAACCATTAGAGGAGGCGAATAGTGGTCTCAAGGATGCACTAGCATTTGTACGGATAAAAAGTGCAAAGTATAGTCTAAAACACCAGAAAAACTACTAACAATTTGACTAGCAGAGTTTTATGCTATGATAGAAACAAAAATGTACGAGAGCAACAATGCAATGAGAAGAATACTACTATAACACTAAACTAGAATTGATGAAAGAAGGGTCATAAAGGAAAACCTTTGAACCTGTAAGTTGAGGTCTTCACTAGCTTCACTTGATGAATAATTTGCACACACAAGAATGAGAAAATGTTGGGGTTGTGTTTAGAGGATTCCCAAAGGCAGTCCCCCACTTTGTTGTTTTGACCTCCATGGACAACCAAATAGCAATGATTGCATAGAAATATGATAAAGAGAGTATAGAAATGGGAATACCAAGTGATACACTAACAAAACTATTTTGCAACATAGATATGATGATGCAAAAGTGAATGAAAATGGTGGATGTCCTCTTGTCAATGATGTGCTCTCAAGGAAAATGGAGGAAGGAGCGAGCTTGCAAGCTCTTCAAAGCTAATTTTTTCACAACAATGGAGAGGAGGGGCCAATAAAACAGTAGCTTGCAACTACAATGGAGGTGGTGAACCATGAAACTGAGTGTGTAGAAGCCAAGAAGTTTCTCATAGAGTGAAGAAGTTGTGAAGAAGCTCCAAGAAGAAGAATAGAATGAAGAGTTAGACAATTTAAAGGAAAAAGGAGGAAAAAATCATGTTTGAAGTTAGTCAAAGGAGCAGCAAACATTACACTTCATGTCCAATAGAGGAGTGTAATGACTCTACAAATTCTAGAGGGAGGAATCTTGTTAGGATATTTGTTTGTTGTGCTAGCATCCTAGCTACAAATTCCTCAACCAAAACACAAATGAGTTGTCAAGTGGATAGGGAAAGCTGGCGGGTGTAAGGATTGCATCATGGGATTTAATTCTCTAAGTTAGGGGGTAATGTAAATGTGCAATTTTCCTAGGGGTGCAAATGCATACCATTATAGGAAGTATGGGTAGCTTACCAACTCTTTGGAGAGGTGGCCACATGGTGGGACAATGAGATGGAAGAATAGAAACTACTACTAGGAGAGACCACATGGGAACAATTTCTTCAACATTTTCAGAAAAAGTGGCTACCCTGACACTTTTTTGACAAAAATATGATGGATTTCCAAAACCTAACCCAAGGAAGTATGTATGTGACTCAATATTGGGATTTAACCCATTTACTTAAATATGTACCACAATACTAGATAGATGAATGGTTTCAAATTTGAAATTTCATATTGGGATTAAGGCCCCAAATTGGAGTGGAGGTGGATATTCATAATACCCTTACTATGGAGGAGGTCTTTGAGAAGGCCACTAAACAAGAATATAAGTTGCAATGACTATCTAATTTTTGCAAGAGTTTGAATTCCAAGTCTTGATTTGGAAATAAGAAGTTTTAGAAGGGAGACAAACCCAACAAAAATAGGAATCTAAAAAGGGGAAGTGACTCTCAAGAGAAAGGAGAAGGTAGCAATGGTAGAAAGAATTAAAAGGCTAACAACAATGTAAAATTTTTAATAGCAAGCAGAAGAGCTCCAAAGAAGATAGGTCAGGGGGGAACAAAGGGCCATGTGATGGGTGTTACACTTGTGGATGTGATAATTATGCATCAAGTTTCCAACAATGGTCAAAGGCATGAAAAGAAGGGAACCAACAACATGCTCCACAACATCATATCCATGTAGCAGTGGATAATAGACAGGTTGGGTTCCAAGCCTCACCAATCCAACTATCAAGTAAGATCTATGGTGAATATGTTTCCATTTTGATAGATACTAGAGCCATTATATTTTTGTATATCCGAGAATCATTTCTAAATTACCCATTAGACCTAAACATATGGACAATTCTTGGATGGTTTAGTATGGGAATCAAGCAAAGTGGAGGGTAGATTCTTGTCTCTTTTGCAATAAGTTAGAACTTCCAAGATTTAAAACCTAATTCAATCTTAATGTGACACCCCTAGGTTCTTATGATGTGATCTTAGGGATTAATTGGCTAGCTGAACATAATTCCATTGTGAACTATGAGGATAAAATTGTTAGTTGTCTAGATGACTATGGGAACCCGACTGAGATTCATGGTTTGCAAAGACCACTAAAACTTAGGTAGATCTCATCCATGCAACTAAAGAAGGCTCAAAGGAAGGTGTGTACCATTTATTCTATGCATGTTAGTGATCCTAACAATATGAAACCTTATTTGGATGATTACCCTATTCTTAAGGAGTTTCAAGATGTGTTTCCTGAAGAACTCACAAAGCTACCTCCCAAGTGAGAATTTGATTTCTCTATCGACCTAGTACTTGGAGTCAAACCTTAGTCCAAGGCCACATAAATGATGACTACCACTAAGCTATTTGAATTAAAGGCCTTGTTGTAGGAACTGTTGAGAAAATGGCTCATTAGACCTAGTGTGTCTCCTTGGGATGAGTCTGTAATTTTTGTAAAGAAGAAAAATGGGACCTTATGGTTGTGCATCAACTTTAGGATGTTAAACAAGGTCACTATCAAGAATCAATATCCTCTCCTAAGAATTGATGAACTTTTTGATTAGATGAAAGGGGCATCAATGTTCTCTAAAATAGATCTTAGGTATGATTATCACCAGTTAAGAATAAAAGAAGAGGACATCCCTAACACTACCTTTCAAAATTGGTATGGAAATTACGAGTTCACTGTAGTACTTTTGGTTTTAACTAATACACCAACAAATTTTATGAATCTCATGAACAATGTATTTAGGCATTCTATAGATGATTTTGTTTTGATTTTCATTGATGATATCTTGATCTATTCTAAATCCATTGAGGAGCATGATAGGCATCTGAGGATAGTCTTGCAACACTTGAGAGAAAAGAATCTTTTTGGTAAACTATCTAAGTGATCATTTTGTTGAGATAAGGTGCACTATCTAGGTCATATTATTTCAGCAGAAGGAGTCTCTGTAGATCCTAAAAAATATAAGGGCAATTTTGGAATGGCTAGCACCTCAAAGTGTGACAAAAGTTTGAATGGGTCTTGTGAGATACTACAAGAAGTACATAAAGGAATTCTCTAAAATTATAGCCCCAATCACATCACTCAAAAGGAAAAGAAAAATATTTGAGTGGATAAAAAAGTGTGAGAAATGTTTTCAACTCCTAAAGGAGAAACTTACAACAGCTCCAGTGTTGACTATACCTGATCCCAATGGTCAATTCATGGTGATCATAGATGCTTTAAGAGATGGTGTAGTAATAGTATTAATGCAAGATGGGAAAGTGGTGGCATATGAATCAAGGAAGTTGAAGTAGCATGAAATGAATTACCCACCACATGATTTTAAATAGGATGCAATAATACATGCCTTGTAGATGTGGAGGCATTACCTATTGGGGAAACCATTTGAGCTTAAAATAGATCATTTGGTATTGAGATGCATATTTACCCAAAAAAATCTTAATGCATGTCAAAGAAGGTGATTGTTTTTGAAAAGGAAAAAACAGGTTTTACAGGGACCTAAAACCACAAAGTTAAAACAACAGGAGATAAACAAAGAAAGTACAAACAACTAGACAGCTGTCCCAAAAAGGAAACGACGGCAACAAAAGACAACATGGCCCTAAAAAAGGACCGCCCAAAAAACCAGCAAACAAAACTTCACATTACTCCAAGGTGTTTAGTAAATCCTCGGCTTCCTTTTCAACATTCTGCATGTCCTGTAACCCCTGCTTGAGAATTTGGACCGTATGAGAAGAAGTTAGGGTCTTCCTCTTGATGTTAGCCCTGGTACGAGTCGAAATCCCTTCACCAGCTGATCTGCTGCCTCCCATGTTCGCATCCAAATCCACAACCAGCGAACCCTTTTGGTTTTTTTCAAGCTATTCCACCATCGCATTGATGATGATGGTGTTATGCCTAGCAATTTTGTGATTGTTAGCAATAGTAGCCCTGATGTTTTGTTCAATCTTGGACATGCTGCACTTGATGCTAGCCAATCTATCCTCCTGTAATTGTTGTCTTTTCCTCGGTAATGGAGTTTCCTGTTTATCATTATCTCTACTATTCCAACTAATTTTCTGCTCCAAATCCATGACCTTGTCGCTGAGATCAGTAACATGACCTTTCAAATTACAGACTTCTTTCTGGGTCCATTTGAGAATGGTAAAGAGGCCATCTGTGCTTTTTTCCGCTATACTAACCAAATCCTCAGGCTTAATCTTATTCAAGGCAGAATTAATTTCATCCTGAATAGGGGACTCAGAATGATCATGCCCAAAATTACCAGAAGTAGGGGCACTAGGGGCCGATTCCTTACTGACCATGGGCTTTTCAGAGAGGATTTCCATTGAATTCCCTGAATACGAAACAAGTTTCATAATAGGGTTACCTTTCAAACCTGGGGACAAACCAGGAGTAGGGCAACCAAGAGACGGCTGGGGATTAAGACAGGGCGGAGTGGTAAAACCCGGACTAGGGCACTCATGCGGAGGTTGTCGTTTAGGACAAGACAGCGGGGCAGAACCCTTAAGGGTTTTCCGACAAGACAAGGCCTGGGGAGCAATGGTATCAGAGCCAACAAGAAAACAAGCAGGGGGGGCCCGGGGTTCGATCTCCCTACTACTTTCTATCTCCTCATCGTCCAACTCTTCAAAATCAACAGTTCTAGGCAAAGCAGGTAAATTTTGAAAATACTCAAAAATGAGCCTAACAAGACCAGGATGAATAATAGCATTCCTCCTAGGGTTTCTTTCCACATCATCGAGGCAATTCTTCAGAGAAGAAAAAAGGTAAAAAGGCAGAGATATACGAACCTTATGCCGGAAATGGTTCAGAATGGCAAAGTGGTAACCATAGACTCTGGTAAAGTGCCTGTCAACCGTTATATATTCCATAACAACTCTTAAGACTTTCCTCCAAATAGATTTGATGGACTCCACATCAAAGTAGCTATTAGAAACCTTCACCATCTTCGCTTTCTCCTTATCTTTTTTGGGAAATTTAATGACCGCTTCATCAGAGAATCATCGGTCCCGGTAGAATTTAACACCCTTAGTTGAAAGACCTGTTATCTCACCTATTAAGTCCTCACTCAGCTTAACATTCCTGCCAAACAACACAATCTCACCATTTTTCCAATTTTTAACAAAATAGTTCAGAATCCCTTCATCCGTACCATGGAGCTTCTCCATATTTGGGACTAAACCCCCTTTTTCAATTCTTTCCCACGCTTTAGCATTCTTTCTGTGCTCTTGGAAATTGCTCGGCTCTGCTCGTTTTCTTTCTCCACCCATAATCAGCTCACTGTCAACCAACACAGAACAGTTGCCCTGGGTCCCGTTTAGGTATTTTTTGTCGAACACCCAAAAAGTGTGCCGCAGTCCCTTCTTAAAAAAGAAAATGATGTTGGTCCCATCAAATCTAATGAAATCGATGTACCTGATCTTTATCCGTTTCATTATGACTAAGATTTCCTTCTCTTCCATCCACTGAATCATAATAAATGAGCGCTTTCACTTCAGGATGGAGGTTGTCATTCTTCCTCCACGTGTTTTCCCCACCCTTCCTAACCCCTTCGTTGGTGAAGAAATCCGCCACCTTATTGGCTTCTCTGTAGGCATGGGAAACTTTCACTTTATCAAATTTGCTTAATAAAGTTTTCGTGTCTTCGATCCATTTTTTTATGGTCCACGATGGGGGGGTAAGCCCAAGAATACAATTTATTATATTCAAGGAATCGCCCTCCAACCAAAGATGTTTCGTGTTGATCTTGAGGGCTAGGCTAACCTCATGAAAAGCCCCAACTGCTTTTGTGACATGATTAGTTTGAATTTCGATGTCCACAATAAAAGCCGCAATAAAAGCCCCCGTGTTGTCCCTTAACACACACCCACTACCAGCTTTTCCAGGGTTTCCTTTAGCCGCACCATCAAAATTGGCTTTCACCCAGCCCAAAGGCGGCATAGACCAATTAGCATTGTCTCTCCCACTCACTCCAGTTTTGAGTAAATTTGACCCAACTAATTTTGAATTCCACTTTTCAGCCATAGCAACATCAAAAGGAGACCAGAAAGCATTCTCGAACATTTTTCCAGGAATTAAAGAGAAAATTTCCTTTATAGCCCTTACAATTTTAGCAAACAAGTCCCCTTCTGACATCTCTTTGTCCCTAAACACTCTATTGTTTCTTTCCTTCCAAATATTCCAAGACACAAAAGGAAGAATAAAAGACCATAGCTTTCTCACAAAAGGATTTTTTGAAGGAGGTTTCCATTGATTGAAAAAATCTTCGACAGAAGCAGGGAAAACCCACACCAAATCAAGAAGCCCCAGAAATTTATCCCAAATATTCGACACAAACGGGCAATGAAGAAAAAGGTGATTAACAGTCTCAGCTTCATTCCTGCACATATAACACCTGTTTGGTAATTGAATTCCTCTTTTTCCAAGATCGTCCAAAGTGAGAATCTTATTCTGTAGAAGGTGATTGTTATTCTTGAGTGAGTACATCGTTGGAATCAATTACATTAAAGGAAAATAAAATAGAGTGGAAATTTCTCTTATTAGAAGAAGACACCTAGCACCTATAACCATGACAAGATCTAATCTAAGGTAGTGAGTGATACAACACTTGCAAGGGGATGAGCACTATGAAAGAGTAAAGCAAGCCTTAGAAAAGAACCCTTTAGATCATTGCTTTGATGGTTATGAATTTGAATAATATGGTATCCTAAGATACAAAAGGAGGATGTATATTCCATATTCTGGAGATCTCAGGAAGTTGGTCTTAGAGGAAATCCACAATGCACCCTATTCAAGAAACCTCAAAGTTGTCAAGATGATCACAGAGTTGAAATCTGTATACTTTTTTCCAAAACTCAGGATGTAATTGAATACATAGCTAGATGCTTGGAATGTCAATGAGTTAAGGCTGAACACGTACATCTAGTAGGGATCCTCTATCCTCATCACATTCCTGAGTACAATTGTCAAGTGATCAACATGGACTTTATAAAGGGGTTACCTTTGAGTAAACACAAGAATGATGTCAACTTGGTAGTATTTGATAAGTTGACTAAGGTGGCACATTTCATTCAAGGGAACCTTAAGGATGGATCCTTGACATTGGCCAATAAATTTTTCCAAGAGATATTTTGTTTGCATGTAGTTTCTAGGACTATCATATCCAACAAGGATACTTGAATGACGTCTAGATTTTGGACAACTTTGAATGCACCTTTGGGAAGTAAGCTGAATTTTAGTTTAGCATATCATCCTCAGACTAACTGTCAAACAAAGAGACTAAATTAGGTAGTAGAGGATCTCCTTTGAATTTATTGTATGAACCAACAGTATAAATGGGAAGAGTACATTCCACTGGTATAATTTTTGTATAATAACTATTTTCATGCATCCTTAGGTATGGCACCTTTTGAGGCTCTTTATGGTAAAAATTTTCATACACCCATTAGTTGGGACTAGTTGGAAGAAAAGATTAGAGTAGGTCTTGAAACACTTAAGGATATGGAAGAGAAAATGAGATTCATCAAGGGTAGACTAAAGGAAGAAGCAGATAGATAGAAAAGTTATACCAACAAGAATAGGACCTTAAGATAGTTTGCAGATGGGAATAAAGTCTTATTGAGAGTAAAACCACATAAGAGCTCTATTTCTTTTGGAATATCTTCCAAGTTAGCTTTGAGATATGTGGGTCCTTTTGATGTGCTAGAAGTTATTAACCTAGTTGCATATTGACTTGCTCTACCAGCTGCTCTATCTCAAATCCATAATGTATATCATGTTTATTTACTTAAACCATACCATCCAGATGTAGCTCACATACTTGATTGGCATTCCTTATAGGTGTAGAATCCAAGGGTGGTGCTAGTGGAACCAATCATAATCCTAGATAAACTCAACATCAAATTTTGAAATAGGGATACTACCTAAGGTCCAATGGGACCAATATTCTAAAGATAGTGCCACATGGGAGGATGGAGAGGAGATAGAATGCTCCATTCCTCATTTCATTTCCTAGATAGACTCTTGATGTTTCATTGAGATATTATTGGTCTAGTATTTTGGATTTACATGTTATGATATTTTGATTTGATAATAGCATGATTGGATGTTCAAATAGACATATATGATTCAGTTTTGTTTGACAAGACATTAGTACGATGTCTCTTCCTAGTCGGGAAGGATGTCACATCTAAATTTTTTCTTAGATTTAATAATGTTAAGCTATTTAAATAATTGGAAAATGAAATTTATTAGTTTTTGGCTTGTGATAAATTTTAGATTTCAATGACATTTGAAAATGTTTATGTATGTAAACTTTATGATTGAACATGAAGGATGAATGTTATTATGAAGTAATGAAATCATTTCATTTTGAGCAACGATTATATGTTACTGATGAAAATTTGCAAGTGCAAGTGTGTGTGAGTGTAGGAGCAAGCTGAAGAATGAGAACATGGTTGAGGTAGAAGTACTTAGCTAGATGGCAACTGGTAAGCATGTTAGAATCTGGAGCGCACACACCACTAAAAAATTATATTATCTACATTGAAATTTTCAATTGGTAGATATCATTTTTATGTGAATGTGTAGATGATTAAATAGGTAAACTAATGGAAAAAAATTATTAGTTCATTTTTTTTACCTCATTATTTAAATTCTCTTTAAATTCAAAAAGAAAATAAGATAAAAGTGTATGGAATATATATTTATATATTTAAATCACTCATGAGTTGTTAAGAGAACGATTTAATTGTAATTCTTTTAAAAGAATTTTTAAGTGAATTTCTCAAGTAAAAGAAATAAATATTATGAAGATATGAGAAAAATGAAGACTATTATATATTAAAACACGTTATTTGCAAGAAATAATAACAATAGAAATAAATTTTAGATGAGAGAATTTAAATGTTATTTAAATCTTATTATTTTAATAGTTAAATGCTTTTATTTTCAAAATTAAAAAATGTGAAATCAAAATGGGTAGAGGGTTGCCCATAACCTTTGAAAAAAGAAAGATTCTTATTGCAAGAAGATAGGGGTGGCTAAAAGTTATGAAACAGTCCAATTTTAGAGTGAAAATGCAGATTTCAAAACAAAGAGAATCACTAAGAAAATGGAAAAGAAGATAGCATGATCAAAGGAGAAGATCTAGCAAAAAGCAAAGGAAGGGTGTTGAGTTCCTAAAAGAGTAAAAAATCTGATTTGTTTGGAGGAAAAAGCTTGTTGCTTCCATTGTTGTATCATCCCCTCTTAGCCACGATTGGATTTGGGTGAGAAACGAAGGTATGGATAAATTATTATCTTTCCATTTAATGTATCGAAGGATTTTCTTTCATGATTGAGCATCTCTATTATCCTTTGGAATATAATTTCTTCTAAATGGAATTGATTTATTATGTTATTATCATTTTTTGGGACAATTTTATACTCGCTATCGATGATATTATGGTGGGCTTGAATCCTTTTATTCACCTTCACTATCTTTATGCCACTTTTGTTATCTTTTGGGACATTGTTTGATATCCCAGTGATTCTAATGTAGGTATTAGAAAGACCTTGTATATCTTTTTTTGTCATCCTTTTTGAAGAGGCACATCATTATGAATTTTTAATGCATTCGTTTACTCCTAATTTTCACTTGTTTCATTCACGCGAGGATAGGATATACTTGATTCCTTTGTAAATCATGTCTCCTCTTACATTGTAGAGGTTCTCCTATATATCCTTATGAGTATTCAGTAAATCCAATTTGGCTTGCAGTCGACAGCCCATATCATACTATGTATCAGATATCACCAATGCCATTGTTACTTCTAAATAAAGTTTTCCACCCCTACATTATCTTCTGAATACAAGAGTATTATTCTTTTGATTTCAAATTTAATAATTTCATTTATCATTCTCCCTTTGGGGTCAAATGCATCTTATCCACCATAGAAGCCAATTCATTCTGTGATTAAATTGTATTGATGGAATTCACATTTCATTGATAGTGTACGGTTCTATGCCTTGTTTCTATTTGTACAATGAGAATGCACTTGGTTGACTCACTTTACTCCCTCTAAGGGGTCAACTATATGTCCTTACAAACCTACCTCTTATTATTTAACTTCTATTTTTGCAGACTTCTAGTGAGTCGACTCGACTTCATAGCCAGTTATATCACTATAAATCTCTATCATGGTTGAGCTTGGTATGTTGTAGTTCCACTAGAACCCGATAAAGGGTGACATGGAGTCTAATCCTTTCTTATCCTAAAGCTTCATTATTTGTTATGTTAGCATATTTAATTGTCTTCACAAAGGATAATGTCTATATATTTCTTATCTACATTTGAAATTGACCCTTCCCACATATGTGCATGCTCCTTTTAATTTGTTATAGACTACTCTAGACGTCCTAATATGTGCATGTGCATGTCGAATCTAAGTGTTGCTTGAGGGTTCAAACCATTTTATTAAATCATTTTCCATAATCCTCTGATAAGTGAAGGGCATGTAAAGTGTTATTCACACCATTTAGTGCCTATAGATTAGTATAAACTATTAGTGGATGTTTCCAAAATGAACACCCACGTTTATCAAATGACTATGGTGAATCTCTGGAAAAAACGCATCCCATGAATAATTGAGTCTCATGTCTCCTTTACTCAGTAACAAGGATTCAACATAATCATTGTAAATCGATTTGAATGTTAGAATCAAAACGATCCTTTTAATTTTTTTTCAAACAAATGATTAGAACTCTAGAAAATGAATAGAAATAATTATTTTTAAAGGGAAAGAAAGTAATAAATGAATTAAAAGAACGTTCTTAACTTTATATGTAAATATTTGTGAATTTTTTGAAGAATATTTTTGAAACTAAGTAATGCCTATGAAATCCTTAAACTTCTCTGATTGGATCAAAAGTTTCTTAAAAAGGAAATGGTTTTTCTGGTTAAAATTAATGTCTTCTTTCTGCACATTTTATGGAAATGGAAACATAATATTTTGTGTGAAATATGGTTCTTTTCTGTTAAATCAAAGAATGTATGCACATAATATAATATTGTAATCAAAGGCCATATATACCTATATACATAAACCAATTATGTATAAAAACATACATGTGATATACCTTATTTTAACAACTTATTTTCTTTATTTGAATAATGTAAGATTCATTTTGTGTAGGAAGAAGAAAGGAAATATTTGTATTAGTATGTTGATGCATGTGTTGTGAAATGTTCATGAACGTTACATTTAATTGTTGAATATTCTCCATGTTTAAATGACTGATTGTCAGTTGCATACTGTACAAGAAGCAATAAATCTGGTTTAGTTTCCTATGCATGAATTTGTTTGATTTCAAGGATCACCTAGTGAATCATTTGAAGATTGTGCTTGTAGAATTTTTTATTTATTCAACATAAGAAGGTTGCCTAGAATAACCTATTGAAAACTAGATTGTATGTTTGCAAGATAAATGTTTAGAGGGAAAGGGTGTTTCATTGTGTATGTAGAAAGTTGCCTTCCAGTACAAGTGTCGAAAGTGGAATAACAGAGGGTATAGGTTTTTATTTTTCTAAAATCTATCATTTTGTTGTTGTATACAACATATTCTTGGCCAATCTTTTGTATCCCATAATATTGAATGGACTAATTTTATGATTTAACTCTCTGTCATTTCCTTACATTGATCTTGCATGTTCTAATTATGGATATAATTGCATGTAGTTATGTTATACATGCACCAGATTCCACCTTGCATATCAATTTCTCTTGCTAAGTATTCCATGCAGGGCTGGGTATTCTTCAAGTAGGAAGAATTATGGGGAAGCATAGCTTCGTGGTTGGGTGGAAAAGTTCCTGAACAATGTTCTCATTCACCAGTTGTGGCAAGCATTAAAGTGGAATTACAAGGAATTTCAAATTTTGATTATTGTACATTGTACAACTTTGATGTAAACTTGATATGACTACTTGGTGATGTTAGCCTAGTCAAACTATGCAACCCAACATTTTGACATTTGGGAATGAATATAATTCATTGCATCGACACATTGTGCTATAATAGAATATAGATTTTCAATTTGTGTTTTGAATTTAATATTCATATGTTATAATTGATTTATTTTTGTGTTATTTAAGTATGGGACATTATACATTTAAAGGGGGGCATATAGTCTCCCACTCATCATTGGCATAAGAAATGGTCCCTTTTTTATGCAGAGCATCCTCAACAACCTTCAACAACATTCTCTTTTTTTTAAGGGATTTCAATTCCAAACTGAATCAGGAGAAGATCAAATATGAAAATATCAACTTTCATCATAATCCAACTCATTTCACCGTCTTTACAACATTCATCAAGTTATCAAACTCAAAACCATAGACTGCTTCAAGCAATTCACTCATTTCCAAGGCAACAAAATACTTATGCCAAATCCTTTATCAAATTCATTCCATGTCAATATCTAGCTACTATTCCTTCAAGACACAAGACTCTTCATACTTTTTTTGAATCAATTCAAAATATTAGTGAATACATCTCAAATCTTCCTACCCTTCAAACCATTGCAATCTTCATCAAATCTCTTAAACAAATAGGAACAAGTTCTCACACCACTATCCTAACAGTGATTCCTATAGTGAAACATCTTCTTCTAGTTTGAATAATCCTTACTTGAATACCTCAAACCAAGTATAGATACAACTATAGTAACCTTAAGCAAAAAAGATTCAAACATTTATAGTCACTTGTGTCCACTGTTCATCAAATTACCATTAACTGTGCAAACAAAGCATCTCTTGCCAAATATGACTCCATACCCTAAAGCAGATAATTCACTCAAAATAAATTCAAATTTCAAGATCCAAAGCCATGTCCAATGTCCCTTTATCATACAAATAACATAACAAAACTTAAAATAGTCTTCCTTAAGGAAAATATCACTTTCAAAGACAGAACGTCATCAAAGGGCTACTAAATTAGGCCTATTTTGCAAGGGAGTTTAAACCTTTTACACTATCCCAAATCTCTAAAAAACCTTGAAAAGTCAAAATAAAGGTCACAAAACACCTAATTTATCCACTTTCAAAGATTGAAAGATCCATTTTAATACTATATTAACAAACCCTTAATTTTAGGCTGAAAACCACTAAAACAGTGAGGGTTTTGTGAATATCACCCATACAAACCTCCAACTCTCTGTCCAACCATTGAAACATGCTCTATTTTGTCTAAAAATTCCTTTAGAAACATCTCCTAGGACATGCAAATGTTATTTCTCCAATACCCTGTTTGAAACCTCCAATTTTGAATGGAAAAAAACACAGATTTTGCCTCTGTAACAAAAAATTACTCCATATTCTTGATACCCCTGCACAAACACACATATACACAACAAAATATACAAAAGAAACATCCTACTCATCCCATCTCACAATTCTACTAAGTTTCCATCTGTGGGATGGGTCTCAACCTCTCAAGTGACTCTCAAAACCCCCATTCAGACCAAGACCATAAAATCTACCCTCACAACCTTATTTCCTGATAAAATTCCCTTAACTCACAATCAAAAGGAAGTAGACTCTTTATATTATGAATTCTAATCAAGAACTAAGCCAAGAATAAAATTGTACAAACTGAATACAAGAAGAAACTCATATTTTCAGATCACAGTGCTTTATTGATAAAAGTTTTCTTCAAGAATACAAGACTATTTCTTGCTCACCCCTACAAATGTGTTTATATAGGTTTTACTTCCACTAACTACCCCTTCAACTGCTTCCACCTTCCTATCCTCTCAAGTTCCCATTTTTTCTTTTTTCATATTCCTTCTTTTTCTCTTTTTAGATATTTAGCAATTTTGGCAATATTACAAGTTGTGCATTTTTTCCATTTCTTAGACCTATTACATGACTTGATTACATTTAATTTAGGAATTACATGGCCTTGATACATCATTTTGACTTGAAAAATAAAAATTTAACACATTATCCTTTTGAAGTAATTTACAAGATCTAGGTGCTCCTGCACCATACAACCAACCAACAAAGCTTTCCCAGTCTCTTGGAAATACATGTTGCATCATCTTCATTTGTACCTGCAAAACAAAATAAACTTTCCTTATTCCTTGCCCTCTTCATCTTCCTTTATCTTTCTCTTGTCTTCTTTACGTGTCTTCATCTTCACTTTGCCTTGTTTTCTCTTCCTCCTCTCATCTTCTTTCTCCCCCTCTATCTTCATCTCGTTGCCTTGTACCTTTCTCATTTTTTCTTTATTAGGTTCTCAATCATATTTTCCTCTTCCAAAAGGACACATGACTGTCCTTTTCATCTCCCCTCCAACTCTTGGCTTATCCAAGGACACATCACTGTCCTTGCAAACTTATCTTGACCTTCTCAATCGCCTTTCATCTTCTCAACAATCATCTTATCATCTTCATCTTCTACTACTCCCATCAGTGGAGTATCCTTCATCAGGTTGCAACTCTTTAGTTCTTTCAGATAGGAATCCATTAGGTTCTAATTGCAACACAACTCAGCTTGCCTCACCTAGGTATTCCACCTACTCTTCCCTAGTCTCTTGGACTTTATCAATGCAACTTAGATGGATAAGCACCTACAACCAACCAACAATCTCAACCTACCATCAGCAACAACATAATCAGAAACAACTTTCCCAGAGCATCTTCAGGATTTGATACCACTATGATGCAAAGCATCCTCAACAACCTTCAACAACATCCTCTTTTTTTTAAGGGATTTCAATTCCAAATTGAATCAAGAGAAGATCAAATATGAAAACATCGACTTTCATCAGAATCAAACTGATTTCACTATCTTTACAACATTCATCAAGTTCTCAAAATCAAAACCATATAGTGCTTCAAGCAATTCACTCATTTTCCTAGGCAACAAAATACTTATGCCAAATCCTTTATCAGATTCATTCCATGTCAATATCTAGCTACTATTCCTTCAAGACACAAGACTCTTTTGAATCAATTCAAAATATTAGTGAATACTTCTCAAATCTTCCTACCCTTCAATCCATTGCAATCTTCATCAAATCTCTTAAACAAATAGGAACAAGTTCTCACACCACTGTCCTAACAGTGATTCCTACAGTGAAGCATCTTCTTGTCCTTTGAATAATCCTTGCTCCAATACCTCAAACCATCAATCCTGCTTTCCAAATACAAACCAAGTATAGATACAACTGCAATAACCTTAAGAAAACAAGATTCAAACATTTATAGTCACATGTGTCCATTGTTCATCAGATTACCATTAACTATGCAAACAAAGCATTTGTTGCCAATATATGACTCCATACCCTAAAGCAAGTGATTCACTCAAACTAAATTCAAATTTCAAGATCCAAAGCCATGTCCAATCTCCCTTTATTATACAAATAACATAACAAAACTTAAAATAGTCTTCCTTAACAAAAAGATCCATTTGTTAGACATAACGTTGTCAAAGGGCTACTAAATTAGGCCTGTTTTGCAAGGGAGTTTCCTTTTACACTATCCAAAACCTCTTCACAACCTTGAATAGTCAAAGTAAAGGTCACAAAACAACTAATTTATCAACTTTAAAAGTTTAAAAGATCCATTTTGATAGTATATTAACAAACCCTTAATTTTAGGTTGAAAACACCTAAAATAGTTAGGGTTTTGTGAATATCACCCATACAAACCTCCAACTCTCTGGAAAACCATGGAAACATGCTCTATTTTGTCTGAAATTTCCTTTAGAAACATCTCCTTGGACATGCACTCGTTATTTCTCCAATACCTTATTTGAAACCTCCAATTTTGAATGGAAAAAAACTCAGATTTTTCCTCTGTAACAACTTTACTCCATATTTTTGATACCCCTGCACACACACACATATACACCAAAAAATATACAAAAGAAACATCCTAATCATCCCATCCCACAATTCTACTAAGTTTCCATCAGTGGGATGGGTCTCAACCTCTCAAGTTACTCTCAAAACCCCCATTTAGACCGAGACCTTAAAAATATACCCTCACAACCTTATTTCCTGATAAAATTCCCTTAACTCACTATTCAAAAGGAAGTAAACTTTTTATATTATGAATTCTAATCAATAACTAAGACAAAAATAAAACTATACAAACTGAATACAAGAAGAAACTCAGATTTTCAGATCACAGTGCTTTATTGATAAAAGTGTTCTTCAGGAATACAAGCCTCTTTCTTGCTTGCCCCTATAAATGTGTTTATAGAGGTTTTCCTTCCACTAACTATCCCTTCAACTGCTTCCACTGACCTATCCCCTCAAGTTCCCATTTTTTCCTTTTTCATATTCCTTCTTTTTCTCTCTTTTTACATATTTAGCAATTTTGGAAATATTACAAGTTGTGCATTTTTTCCATTTCTTAGACCTATTACATGACTTGATTACATTTAATTTAGGCATTACATGGCCTTGATACATCATTTTGACTTGAAAAATAAAAATTTAACACATTATCCTTTTGAAGTAATTTACAAGATCTAGGTGCTCCTGCACCATACAACCAACCAACAAAGCTTTCCCAGTCTCTTGGAAATACATGTTGCATCATCTTCATTTGTACCTGCAAAACAAAATCAACTTGCCTTGTTTTTTTCCCTCTTCATCTTCCTTTATCTTTTTCTTGTCTTCTTTACTTGTCTTCATCTTCACATTGCCTTGTTTTCTCATCCTCTTTTCATCTTCTTTCTCCACCTCTATCTTCATCTCATTGTCTTGTACCTTTCTCATTATTTCTTCATCAAGTTCTTAATCATCTTTTCCTCTTCCAAAAGGACACAAGACTGTCCTTTTCATCTCCCCTCCAACTCTTGGCTTATCCAAGGACACATCACTGTCCTTGCAAACTTATCTTGACCTTCTCAATCACCTTTCATTTTCTTAACAATCATCTTATCATCCTCATCTTCTACTACTCCCATTAGTGGAGTATCCTTCATTAGGTTGCAACTCTTTAGTGCTTTCAAATAGGAATCCATCTGGTTCTAACTACAACACAACTCAGCTTGCCTCACCTAGGTGTTCCACTTAATCTTCCCTAGTCTCTTGGACTTTCTCAATGCAACTTAGATGGATAAGCACCTGCAACCAACCAACAATCTCAACCTAACATTAGCAACAACATAATTAGAAATAACTTTCCTAGAGCATCTTTAGGCTCTAATACCACTATGATGTAGAGCATCCTCAACAACCTTCAACAACATCCTCCTTTTTTTAATGGAGTTCAATTCCAAACTGAATCAGGAGAAGATCAAATATGAAAACATCAACTTTCATCAGAATCAAGCTCATTTCACTGTCTTTAAAACATTCATCAAGTTCTCAAACTCAAAACTGTATAGTGCTTCAAGCAATTCACTCATTTTCCAAGGCAACAAAATACTTATGCCAAATCCTTTATCAGATACATTCCATGTCTATATCTAGCTACTATTCCTTCAAGACACAAGACTCTTCATACTTTGATTGAATCAATTCAAAATATTAGTTAATACACTTCAAATCTTCCTACCCTTCAATCCATTGCAATCTTCATCAAATCTCTTAAACAAATA